>CM072079.1:9280868-9470868 GCA_036785405.1 Coenonympha arcania | reverse complement strand
GGTCAAGATGTGGTACGAGAACTACAAGAAGAAGTGCAAGATGCGCGCGCACGACTCGCAGGTACACACACACACACACACACACACACACACACTGGTCGACGATCTGCGAGGAGGTGAACAAGCGCTGCGGCGGCGAGCGGCCGCGCACTCCCGCGCAGGTCAAGATGTGGTACGAGAACTACAAGAAGAAGTGCAAGATGCGCGCGCACGACTCGCAGGTACACACACACACACACACACACACTGGTCGACGATCTGCGAGGAGGTGAACAAGCGCTGCGGCGGCGAGCGGCCGCGCACTCCCGCGCAGGTCAAGATGTGGTACGAGAACTACAAGAAGAAGTGCAAGATGCGCGCGCACGACTCGCAGGTACACACACACACACGCACACACACTGGTCGACGATCTGCGAGGAGGTGAACAAGCGCTGCGGCGGCGAGCGGCCGCGCACTCTCGCGCAGGTCAAGATGTGGTACGAGAACTACAAGAAGAAGTGCAAGATGCGCGCGCACGACTCGCAGGTACACACACACACACACACACACACACACACACACACACTGGTCGACGATCTGCGAGGAGGTGAACAAGCGCTGCGGCGGCGAGCGGCCGCGCACTCCCGCGCAGGTCAAGATGTGGTACGAGAACTACAAGAAGAAGTGCAAGATGCGCGCGCACGACTCGCAGGTACACACACACACACACACACACACTGGTCGACGATCTGCGAGGAGGTGAACAAGCGCTGCGGCGGCGAGCGGCCGCGCACTCCCGCGCAGGTCAAGATGTGGTACGAGAACTACAAGAAGAAGTGCAAGATGCGCGCGCACGACTCGCAGGTACACACTCACACACACACACGCACGCACACACACACACACACACACACACACACACACACACACACACACACACACACACACACACACACACACACACACACACACACTGGTCGATGATCTGCGTAGGTACGAAGGGTAGGTACAAGTAAGAAGATGAAGAAAGTGAGCACAACGTTAGGTTAACTACTTCGTAGGTATAGGGCGCAGTTGCGACCTGAGTTTTTCTTTATTGTGCCAGTGCTAGAGTCGCTATTTATTTAAGAGTGTACCTATGTTTACGCACACACTTGTGCACTAAAAAACCCAACGTGGGCGAAATCGTCCCGGAGAAGATTATTATCATTTCAACTTTCATTGTTTTTCAAAAATTTTAATTCCTTTGCAGCAACCACCTCCAGAACCGCCCGGCCTGCTCGACGGCATGCTCTGGCAGAGCATTCACCCCCTGGACATCAAAGGTGGGTGTTACTTATAGACATGAACCCTGGACAGGGCGGACGGCGCGAAAAAATATCGCCAGTTTATCGATGCCAAAAATGCTTGTTTTGTCACCAACAAGCCACGCTGTAGTTTGCTCAGCAGCCACCTACAGAATTTTGGCAGATGGCGCTACTGTTTGCTAATACGAAAAAGGTTTACGTAAATCATATGTTGAGGTTTTTTATCGGTGGTGTTACTAGAGACTAGTGACTGCTGATTGTTATAGACTGTACGTTGAAAATCTTCCACTTCTTCAAGTACCTATCCATTGTCGGATCGGTTGGCAGTCAGGTTCTTTAACTAATCCTTGTTCATGGCAAAACAGGATAGTTTAATTCATGTCCACTTCTGTATGTGAGCCAGAATTTCTTATTTCTTCTCCCAGCTATTGTTTTTAAATAAATTATTTTGGTAGTTTTTTATGACCCTGTATTATTGCGTTTTTTTAAGGGTACAACATTAAAAATAAAAGACCATCAACGCGACGGTATCGTATCTAATTACCGTACAATTCTTGCCTGCGTGGAATGGTGCCAAGAATACTGGCTGCATTTCCGCGTTGAACAGCTAGGCTGATAAGTTGCGCAAAAAATGAGCCAGCCCTTCTGTCACCAGTTGAGGCTATTAACCACGGGGAAAGCTCTTGAAGAATGTTTTTGGCACTATGACTCCCAAATTTCTGCCAAATTGGCAGGAAACTTCTGCAAACGGCCACATTCGCCAGCGCTGAAGCTTGTAAAACGACTAATTTATTGCAGACGAGGAGGGTGACGCAACCACGAGCGTGGAGGGCGCGCCTAGCGTCAAAGACGACGACTGCCTGCCCGTCAACGTGAGTAACATAGAAATGATTTAATTAAATAGCGACTCTAGTGCTGACACAATAAAGTGCAATTCAGTTCGCAGCAGCGCCTTACACTTAAGACTTTATTAACCTACACCGATTACTATAATAGCACCTTAAGGTAAAGAAGGTCCGCAAAATGATTCAATCAAATAGCGACTCTGGTTCGTTTACAATAAAGTGCAATTCAGTTTGCAACAGCGCCTTATAGACTACACAGAATACCATAGTAGTACCGCACTGTACAGAAGATTCTCTTCGCAAAATGATTCAATTAAATAACGACTCTAACGCTGACATAATAAAGTGCAATTCAGTTCGCAACAGTGCCTTATAAACAACACAGAATACCATAATAGTACCTTACTGAACAGAAGATCCACTCCGCAAATTGATACAATTAAATAGCTACTCTAGTGCTTAGATAATAAAGTGCAATTCAGTTTGCGAAAGCGTCTTATACCTAAGACTTTATTAACCTAAACGTTGTGATCCTACCTGTCGCATTACACTGGTGCCAATTCTGTTGTGAAAAATCTCTAAACTAAAGCGCTTTCCATGGAAAGCATTTTGAAAATGATAGCAATATTTTTATACCCATGAAATTAGTTTGGTTTAGAGATTTTGCATACCAGAATTGCACCACTATCTCCCCTCTTTTTCGTTGTATAAAAACCCCTTTTTACAAAACATGTGCGAGGGGTTACTTTATAATGGTGGTAGGATTTCAGTTCGTCCGGGTAGGTACCACCACAGTCAGTTATTCTACCGTAAAGCAGTAATGTATTGCTGTGTTTCCGTTAAAAGGGAATAACAATCAAAATACAGACAGTGCTGCCCCCTACATTTTCCTACTCTTTTATGCCAAACTATAAGTATAAACCTTGTTTTTTTTTTACCACAGATGTCAAACGGCCGCCTTTCAAACACGAACGACAGCGACGACACGATGCCAAACGTACTCGAGCCCCAAGTGACGATCATCCCCCAGTCATCCCCCACCCCGCCCCCCATCAAAACCCCCCAACTCAACCCCCTAATAAACCACCTGCCCATCCTAACTAACCCCTTCGAACAAGCGAGACTCCAGCACAACTTCATACAAAAACTAAACGAACTGTCCAATACACCGCTGAATTTGAGCCATTTAGACGAAGAAAAAAGAAAAAATGGCCACGAACGAAGAGAACAATCCGAAGAAATCAAACACGACTGCGGCACCGCCACAGAGGAGGAAAGACTCTATTTTACCGCCAAAAGACAACACGCCATCACAGAGCACGAAGCGAAAATGAAGATCCTCAACATGGAGTTGAGACAGAAGGAGGAAATTTTTTCATTGCAAAAGCAACTCTTCTTGATCGAGTTAAGGCTGAAAATGGATTTCCTTGAAAAGGCCAGCGCTAAGTGAAACGGTGTAATGCAAGGTTTTGATTTTTACTCTATGGTCGCACTTCGTAGGCTAGAAGTCATAGCCGTGAAGTCAGTTAAAAACTGAGAGCCACTGATTTTTTGAGATTTTTTACTGGTGGTAACACCAAGTGGTTTGAAAAAAAATATGGCATAAGGAATAGAAGCCGTGGCCGGGAAGTTTGAAACTTTATTTTTAATCAAGGATACGATTGAAATTGCGATATTTTCAAGTGATTCACAGCCGTAGTTTCTTAATTCCTTTTGGGATATCTCTGTCATACGTTAGGCGTTAGAAAGAGACGGATTGAATGTAAAACGTAAATAGATAATAGATAATAAATACCGCCATAGTCCATTTTGTGCCATCATTGTATGTTTAGTAAACAGTTGTTGATTTATTTTTTTATTTAATTAATATGAACCTTTGTTGCTAAGGTTTTTTTACTCATTCTGCCCAATACTTTGCTCAAGAAATACACAGTAGGATGTATATTTTAAACAAGTAACAAAAATACACAGTAGGATGTATGTTTTTTTTTAAAGAAGCAAATGAAGACAAATTATTATTTGTAAAAAAAAAGTTCCAACAGTGATTGTTAGAAGACAAAGTCAATTATTGGGCATTCTTTTTCATCGCTTCCATGCCAGATTTATTTTTATGGAATCGTAGATATAGTTTCAAGGAGGAGGAATTTTGGTACAATTAAAAAAACTGGACGCCATTTTTATTTGGTGTTGCAAGAATTTTATTTACAAATTGTACCAAAAATGGGTTTTGCATTGTGATGATAAACAGATAGGAATTTATTTTTGTAACTATTATTTTGAATAGGTTATTTTATATTTTTTTAGTCTAGTACATATAATGTGCTTAAATTCTTTTTAGCCGCGAAAGTAAGGCGGTTTTATTTTTTATAGTATTATATTTTTTTTCATGGCAGCTATATTTAATTATATCATGTAACATGCAAAATAAAACTGCCAAATTAATAGAATTTCGAGTAATAATTGTTATTTTTTATGTTTTTAGGTACTTAGTGTCTCGTTACGGGGCATTTTTAATGATATTTTACTTTCATTTTAGGATAGTTTCCCATTTTGGGGGTGACTTTTGACATCAGTGTCGAGTCTTTTGGCATAACATGTGAAATAAACTAGTCTATTAAGATTTCTACTATCAATATGAAGTAGTTATTATTCTTTGCACATAAAATGACGCACAACTATACATTAAATAGTTTTTAAAACTGCTCCAAAGAAATCACTGCAAAATCTTAATTGGTGAAGATCTTTCTTTAAGATTTTTGTCTATGCGTTTGATTTATATATCTTTAGATATAAATGTTCTTAACGCTAGATGTTTTAACTTTGAACGCAGTTTTTAAAAGTTTATCGCTTTTAATTGCATATACTTTTTTTTGTGTATCTAATATAGACAACTCTTAGACAAAAAATATGTTTTGGTTTAGTGTAAAGATCAATAGAAGTTTAGATTGTGATACTTACATTTTTTATAATATATTTTAATTAGAATAGGTTATTTTAAAAAGGTGCATTTTAATTACTACTTCATAGAAATGATAAATTCAAGTCATTGACGTGCCAATAACGAGTAATATTGTTATATAATTATTATATAATATAGTTGTTACATTTATAAGAATACATAGACAAAATAAAATTTTAAAAATAATACGTAAACGTAGACAAATACTGAAATTAAAATTCGAGAGAGTATGATATTAAAATTATTAATATTTTAAGTAACTTGTAGATAAACACGAGTAATAAAGTAGGACGACGTGAAATAATAAAGCAGTACAAAAGAGTTGTTAGAGCAAAATATATTACCTCATTCTGACAGTGTATTGTAAATAAATAAAATATAAATTGTAGTTTGTAAAACGTTTTAGAAACATTTTTTATACGGGACTTACACCCTTTTTGTTTTGAACAACCGTCGCGAAATAGTTGACAGATACATATATTAAAAACCTACCAAAAGGGTAGTATCGGTTTGCGCACAGCAACACTATCGCTTAAAGCAGATTTTAATAATATTGTGATGTATTTATAAGATCTCAATACATATTATTTTATTCATTGATATTATTAAAATGGGGAAAATACTGTAAACAAGTATTGAAATGTTTGTATTAACTTTTATTTCATTCGCGTTAAGTTAATCTGATTAAATTGGATATTATTGATATTGAAATAAAGAATTTATTTTCTGTTCCGATGTTTTTTTATTATAACACCTATGAATTCACAGTATAAAGCATAGTAAGTAATATTGTCTAACAATGTACATGGAAAACCTTTACAGAAAAAAATTGGTTGCCTGTAAAGTCGGTTTACTGACGATAGTTGAACGTGACAACGTCTTCTTTGTCGCTCGTTCCGCGCTCGCGAGGATACGCCGCATGAGCGAGGTAACGCCGGTAACGCCGGATGAGTCATGTTTTTTCGTGCGTGCAACCAGCTCTATCGATTTATAAGACGTTGTCACGTCAAAAATTGGTTGTCTGTAAAGTCGGTTTACTGACGATAGTTGAACGTGACAACGTCTTCTTTGTCGCTCGTTCCGCGCTCGCGAGTTAACGCCGGTAACGCCGCATGAGCGAGGTAACGCCGGTAACGCCGGATGAGTCATGTTTTTTCGTGCGTGCAACCGGCTCTATCGAATTATAAGACGTTGTCACGTCAAAAAATCTTGTAATATATTTACAAGGCGCAGTGGCTTTTATTGGGGAAAAGCGGTGTTGTGGACTCTGCGTAAAAACGTAGAAACACTCGTAATCAAAGTTTTAATTTCGTATACACTTAAATTGCTAACTGTCGAAAAAGTAGCATTATAAAAAAGTATTCTGTGGTCATATAGTAAGAGATTCTATCAGTGTCTATGCTCTATGGCATTAACTGTATAATGTATTCTCTGATACCTATCTCTAGTCTATGGTGAGTTGAAAAGTCAAAACAAAAGTCTCAGAAGGGCTGGAACCCAGAGCCGTAAAGCCAGTTATTAAAAAACAAAAAATCAAAACAAAAGTGACGCTTCCTCGATTGATGGTTTGAAGTGTTTTTGTATTCGTATTATTTTTTCTAAAATGTATCAAAGTTTTTAAAACATTAGCTTAATACTGAAAGAAAGATGGATAATGTGCTGCAGAGAACCATAATATGTCGGACCTGCCTCACGGAGACTTCTAGTTATAAATCCCTTCTCAGCAAAACAGATGGAGATGTTCGTACCTTGCGCGAAATTCTCTCGAATTTCATCAACGTCGATATAATAATGAGTGATAAATACCCAAAACACGTTTGCAATGAGTGCTACACAATGTTATTCAAAGCGGACGAGTTCAAAACACGTTGTTTACAGTCGGAAACTATATTAAAAAACGGTTTTCTCTCCCACACTTTGGGAGACTTAATCAAACGCGAAATGGTTACAGCAGAGCTCTTGAAGGGCTCTAATTCAAATATTAATCCTCAAGTAAGTAGCAATTACTTTGATAATTGTGTAAAGAAGGATACTGTAGCTACTTTTGAAATTGAGGTGGCTGCAGTAGATAATCACTACACGAGAGACATTCAAAGAAACAATACCAATTACGTGAAAGAAGAGGAAGATGATTTTCTACATGATGATACTAATGATTTATCGGATAACATGGTTATAGAAAGTACTTCTATAGACGAAAATTTAATAGCTACAGGCATAGCTAGTGATGTAGCTAATTTAAAGATCATCAAAGATTGCAGTCAAATTAAAGAGAAAAAAGAATCTTCGGATGGCATAAATGAATTAACGTTATCATGCATGTTATGTCACGAAGAGTTCTCTACATATGAACTATTACAAATTCACTTGTTAACACACAGAGATGTTAAAAACTATCCATGTTCAATATGCAACGGCAACTTCACTTGTAAATACTCGTTGAAGACTCACATAAAAACGCATAAAGTGAAAGCGAAAGTTAAACAGAAGAGGACCAAAAGTGACGTTGAAAATAAAAGTGGTATATATTTGACCCTGATTTGCCCAAAATGTGGCCATAAGTTTGTGGGCATGAAGTCATTCCAAGCTCATTTAAGATCACATAAAGAGTCTGAATTAGATAATATTAAATTGTTAAATAATGGTGTAAAAAATTACCAATGTTCGCTGTGCATGCGTAAGTTTGTTCAGCGGTCGTCATTGGTGAAACATATAAAAAGGCATGGAGACAGGTAATGTATAATTTTGTTTCACCTATTTTTAAAATCCACTGCTGGCCGTTTTGCTGGATCATGGGTTTTTTTAATGTTAATTGAACGGTGTTAAGCAGAAAACGACCAGCGCCAAAAATCAAGTTTTGAGATACAAGCTGTTTTAGGTTTTTTCATCACTGCTTTAAATGTATGATGAAATTTGTTAAAACAATGATTGAAAGTGTTAGAATACTTTATTAGCAAATAGTAAAATCTATTTTTGTTGCTATAATACGATATTTTAGTACAGAAATATCGTATTTAACGTGAATGCAACGGTTTATCCGAGGAAGGATTGCCGCTAGATGGCGCTATTTAAGATAGTTACAGTTTTTAATCATTTACTCCAATCGTAATGAACTATTTTTAATAATATGTGTTTTGCGGAAGTACAACGTTGCCTTTTATTTTATCACATCATTATTTTAAACTAAAACGTAACCATTTCGTTATCTAGTTCAAATATAAAAATCTGTCATCTCTATCAGCGTAGGGACACGACGAGCACCCACACATAGACGCTATGGTTTCAATCCAGGATCTGTGGTTCTTACGTTTTCTACCAATTGTTAGCGTAAAAAAGGACATAGATGGCGTATATCAATACTCAGAGATATCATTTATAGTCCACAATATCAGATTTTCGGAGAGAGATCAATCAACTCCGAGCTGGTACTAAAATTTTCTTGATAAAAAACAAAAAAAAAACTAGTTATTGCCCGACCCAGGGATCGAACCAAGGAGCTCATAGAGTAGGTAAATCATTACAGTACTACTGTAACTCTATGCACCTACTACCTTGTTACTAAGTATCTAACAAGTAATTACCTACCTATAGAAATTTTACTCCACGAAGACGCGCCCCATTTTGTGAAAATAGCTAATGTTTCATTCGATTCCTATGAAGTTTGTCGGAGTGGGGCGCGTCGTCGTGGATTGAAATGTTTATACCTATCTACTTATACTATAATATTGATATCTATTATTTTGACGACCGAATCGCGTAGCGGTAGCGAACCTGCCGTTGCGACGTAAGTCGGTCGTGGGCTCGATTCCCACTATTGGTAAAGGTTTGTGTGATAAGGAGGAATATTTTCCGGTGTCTGGGTGTTTTTCAGTATAGGTATTATATGTATAATATTATATTCTCTAATATTTAAAATTCTCTCGCCAATTTTGTTACCAAACTCCTCCGAAACGGCTCGACCGGTTGTTATGAAGTTTGCAGTGTATGATCGGTAGGTCTGAGAGCAGGATGTTATGTTTTTTTTATATTCCTAATGGCAATTCAACGTTTGCCGGGTCAGCTAGTTTATGTATATTAAGTATATATAGTATTGTATACTTATATATACATATATATATATATTTATCCCGCAAGCAATCTGACACCCGCTGAAGAAAAAAAAACCTGTCAAGTGCGAGTCGGACTCGCGCACTGAGGGTTCCGTACTTCAACCGGAGGAATAAAACCATAAAAACCACTTTTCTTATCGAACCGCAAAACTAACTTTGTTTTTAGAGGTTTTATTGTAAATATCAAAAAACTACTTATTAGATCTCGTTCAAACCAATTTTCGGTGGAAGTTTGCATGGTAATGTACATCATATATTTTTTTTAGTTTTATCATACAGTACGCGCGGCGAAAGTTTGGCTTTGACCGTTATTGCGCAGAAATCAGAAATTGGGTATCAACCAATCAGAGAAATCAGAAATTGGGTATCAACCAATCAGAATATGGGTACCCATGCGCAGTTATCCCCTCCACCCGAAGGTCAAAGCCAAACTCTCGCCGCGCGTACTGTACTCTTATTTTAGAAGTTACAGGGGGGGGGGGACACACATTTTACCACTTTGGAAGTGTCTCTCGCGCAAGCTATTCATTTTAGAAAAAAATGATATAAGAAACCTTAGTATCATTTTTGAAGACCTATCCATAGATACCCCACACATATGGGTTTGATGAAAAAAAATTTTTTGAGTTTCAGTTCTAAGTATTATTACAGTATTACAGTACCCCCAAAATTTATTACTTTTTTAAAAATTTGTGTGAAAACCTTAATGCGGTTCACAGAATACATCTACTTACCAAGTTTCAATAGTATAGCTCTTATAGTTTCGGAAAAAAGTGGCTGTGACATACGGACGGACAGACGGACAGACGGACAGACGGACAGACAGACATGACGAATTTATAAGGGTTCCGTTTTTTGCCATTCGGCTACGGAACCCTAAAAATCAACGTAAAAATGGTTGCATTTACCCACAACACGGATTTCTTTTAGAAAAAGGTTTATACTAGCAAAAACTTGGGGTTATTATAAACCTTAAAGTGAAGTAGGTAAGGCTTAATTTTGATTGCTAAACACATAACAGTTACGACGTTTATCATCAGACTCGGGATAGGCAATAAATTTTAACCGTCACTCGAAAGTCGAAAATCTGTATTACAATATGTACAAAAAATATTTAGTCTAATACACAACATTACCCGTACGCAATAGAGTTGAAAATAGAAAACGCGCGTGTGCGCGTATAACGTGGTGCGGTAGTTCAATTTTAGCACATAAATATTACCATAATCTAGTATAGTATTATATTATCTGTGCCATAATCTAACTAGGTCCTCTTTAGGTAGATACTTGATATTGTACCTCACATATTTTGCTACTTTCTTTACTCGGCTCATAATCTAAATATATAAAAGAAGATACTGACTGACTCATTCACTCATTCACTGACATATCAACGCACAGCCCAAACCGCTGGGTCTAGAGACTTCAAATTTGGCACACAGGTTTCTTATGAGGTCTAGGGGTGCACTAAGAAAGGATTTTTCAAAATTCCCCCCTAAAGGGGTGAAACGGGGCTCCAAAGTTCGTATTTTACCATGCTTCAATACCTACTCCTTCACGCCAAAACTACTGAACCGATTTGGCTCAAATTTGGAATTGAGATAAATTGCATCTTGGATTAGCACATAAGCTACTTTTCATCCCGGGAAAATCCATGGTTCCCGTGGGATTAGTTAAAAACTGAAATTCACGCGGAAAAAAATCTTCACGCTGCAAGTACAAGACCGATTTGGCTGAAATTTGGAATGGAGATAGATGATATCCTGGGTTAATAAAAAGGCTACTTTCTACTTACCCGGAAAAATCCATGGTTTTCGCGGGAAAACTGAAAAATTGATATTCACGCGCGAAAAATACTACTTGACGCTGCACTTACTGAACTGATATGACTGAAATTCGGAAAGGAGATAGATTTTATCCTGGATTAATACATAGGCTAAATTTTCATCCCGGAAAATTTCATGGTTTCCATAATAATAGTGATAGATAATATGCCTTCATGCCGTAATATTACTGAACTGATTTGGAATAGAGATAGATTATATTCTGGATTAAAATCAATGGTTATTTCTCCCGCGTGAATATTTGTTTTTCACTATTCCAGCGGGAGAAATACTCATTCACGCTGCAACTATTGAAATTTTTGACTGAAAGTTAAAATGGAGATAGATTTCGCTATAAATTAACACAAAGGTTACTTTTTATTCCGGAAAATCGATGGTTCCCGTGAGAATAGGGAAAACTAAAATTTACGCGGGCGAAGCCGCGGGTATCTGCTAGTATATAATATTGCTACCTCGGGGTAGAAAGGTCGTAAAAACCAAAACCCTACTTTTCAGGACGAGCAAAAAAGAAAATTTTTAAAACTTTTTGGCAAATAACTTTTTTGTTTTTATAGGTATATTGACCCTATTAAGCGATATTTTATTAATTCTATATGTTTTTTGCAATGGATAACCTTATTTTATTCTCAATCTCTTAGTTTAGAAGTTAGCTTGGATTTACGACCAATAATTTTTTGAAACTTGGTTCATACACCCCCTAATTATTTCAGTTGTGACATTGTAATGAGTTGTAACTAGATATAAGTCGTTGTTATTGTGCTAAAAAACCATTAACATAAAATAGAGAGAGTCGTAAAATCAATAGGTACCTTCTGGACGTTGAGAGTCGTAACTATGATAACTTTACTTTAATTTACATAACTTAATATAAACTTGAGTGATAAAATCCATTTAACCTAAGTACCTACAGGTACCTACATATGAACTTATTACAATTTTTAACCAGTTAATAAATCAAAATTACTATTTAAGTATTTTTTTACATTATCAATTTACTTAAAGCAAAGTACAAAGTGATTTAAGGCTTTCCTCGTGGTTTGAAGACATAATTTAACGATTTTTACGAGTACATACCACGATTATTTGTAAATACATAATATTTTGCCAATATTTCGTTCTAATTGCATAGACCGTATCGGTCTACCCTCCTCCTAGATCTTTTTGACTTCATTTCGCGAGTTGTCACGCAAACACACACTAACAACGTCATTTTTCACCCTTGCTTTATTGCGACTTTGCTTCGGTTTGTACAGTTCTACAATCGTATTCCACGTATTGGCTAATTTAAACCCGTCTTCACGATTGAAATTCCAGTGTTTTTGAATTTCTAGAAGCTAGAACCAGCCTAGGTATAAAGTGACGGTCTGTGGATAAAACCATGGGGCTCAATCCAGTGTAGTACCTGGTTGCAGAAGATTCTCCGCGATCGATGACTTCTGAGGTTCATTATTCCTAACCGTTTTTATATTTAGCACACGGGTAGCTATGGATCTCTTCGTTTGCCCAAAGTAAAAAAAGTACAAAATACTTAAGAAGACGTAAAACACAACGTTAATCAGTAATTATTATCATTAACGCTGATCAGAGCATCATCTTCTTATGTTGGAAATTAACAAAAATATAAAACTTTGACAGCACTTTATTTCTATATTAATTTTCACCTCGGTCATCTTCATCGTCTTCGTTTATTAGGGTAAATTCAAAAATTCATCTTGATATGGTTTAAGTATGATTTATTCATCACATAAACGTATCAAATCATTGTATTTTGCAGTTGAAATAGGGAACTGATGGTCATTCAACTTTAGTAATAATTTACCAAATGCTCGCTATTTCCATTTTTGTGAATTTATCAGTTATCGTGAATTCGTACTCATCCTTTTCCCTTTTTCTTTTTATAGATTCTACATAAAGATTGATTGTTTCTTCTAGTACCTCTTCACATACAGAATACTTAATTTGTACTTGTTTTTAAAAACTTTACAATCCTGATATGTTGGATTTTTCTGAAATGAAAGTGTGTTTTCGGACGGTACATCGCTGGGGACGAAAATCCCGAGACGAAGAAAATTCGGGAAATCCTTTCTCGTAAATTGTTTCTTGTTGTCAAATACAAAACTCTACGTCGATGGGAGTTTGTCTGTCTTGTTTGTTGGAGAGTCGATGGGATGTTTCTAGTAACAATTCATCAGCTGATAACAATATGTTATCAGCTGATGAATTGTTACTAGAAACTAAATAAGTATGTTAGTTTTCTGTTTCATTTCATTCATATTCTCATTGTACACAAAAGAAATATATCTTTCCTTGGCTTAGGAAAACTGATATTCTATTCATTGTTGAATAATATCATGTAAAAACCGATTCTCGAACACGTTACATCTGATCATCATTACCATTACTCTTACACTGTTTCTGGTTCTTAAGTTTCTTAAATTCTACACAAATGATAACGTTTTTGAGTTCCCGAGGAAGTGCGCAGGTAGCTTTTCAATCAACATCTTTACGTATTCTTTATCATCGGAAGAATATTTGGCAGGGACATTGCCTATCCTTGAGTCATTTTTCATTACTCTCACACTGTTTCTGGTTCTTAAGTTTCTTAAATTCTACACAAATATAACGTTTTTGAGTTCCTGAGGAAATGCGCAGGTAGCTTTTCAATCAACATCTTTACGTATTCTTTATCATCGGAAGAATATTTGGCAGGGATATTGCCTATCCTTGAGTCATTTTTGGCCTTGCATTCTTTAAAATGCGACTAACTGTACAGTAAAAATTTCTGAGTACAATTTACAAGGCAGTATTTATCCAGTAGAAATTGTAAATAGATTGTTATTAAATTTTGTAAGACCCCTTTGTTCGGCTCACAAGGATTTTGTCCCATAGTTCTTTATAGTTCTGAGTCTTCTTCTCTGTTTTTGTACCTTTCACCTTTATCTTCAAGTTGTTTCCGAAACATTTTTGTATTAATTGTTTTTTCTTACGATTATATTACGTTGTTAATGTTGGTCAACGTTGGTTGCCTTTTTATTATGTTGGTTAATGTAAAATAACCTTTACTAATAGGAGTCAGTGTGCTGGGAAAGAGATTGGAAGGATTCTAGTGACGGTCCCCGTAGATTCCAACTAAATTATTTGAATTTATTCATCTGAATATTATAAAAAAGGAAGAAAGTGATTTGGAAGTAGAAGCCTTGAGAAATAGTAAACTACGTCGTATAAGCCCTTAATATCATCAAAACAAAAAATCAATTGAAAGCAAAAGGTGTATAAACCATGTATAGATATTTCAATCTACAATGACGCGCCCCACTCTGTCAAACTCCATGCGAATCGAATAAAACATAAGCGATTTTGAATGAATGGGGCGCGTCTTCTTAACATCTATTGTCACCGGCGTCAATTCACTATCTGTTCTCATTGAACCACACCACTTGACCTCTTGAGAAAACAAAAATTAAAACTAAATTCTTTAACTATTATCTGCATTACTCTAATCTATGACGTTGATAAAAAATGGAATGGGAGGCCCGTTATTATTGTAAAAAAAAGTATATTATTTTATAATAACGTAAAAAATTAGTATGACGAGTCGCCGACGATGTACCTACATCTTCTTAAAATGTATTTTTTCGAACGTAATTTCGTTTCAAGTTATTTGTTTAGGGATGCAAAAGCCAATTTGCACTTCACGAATGTATTCCGAATGGGTGTAGATACTTTATCGTCAGTTGATCAATTTGAGTTCAGGGTGTAAAAACTAAATTGTAATTATCATTGGTTTTTACAACCAAGCGCATTTTGTTACTTAGGTATTACACCATACTTGGCTCAAATCTACTGTCTTTTACACCCTGAACTTCTAAATTAATATGGTATTACTCCAAATAGTTATAGCAATAATAGTTTTTTTGGTTCTTACATCATAAATTCCACAAAAACTGTGTTCAAACTTTGAAGTCATCTGGGTCGTATAACCCGTTATTTTGCGAATTTGAAAGCGTCACAAAGACAAATCGATAGAGCGGGAAATTTTGAATAAAACTGCATTCATAACTCATTTTCGGTAAAATGGTTTATACGACCTTTCTACCCCGAGGTGTCAATATTATATAATGATATAATGCTCGACTCCATCTTTTTATATGCTCGCCAAACTCCTTTCCGACTGTTTTATTAGCACAAAATGAAAAATGATTAGGTATAAAAATATCAGTAAAAAGAAAGACCTGTGGCACTCGGAGACTGCCGCGGTAAATATAAGTGTTGCCCAAATGCAAGAACAAGACGAGACTCAGCCAGTCTTGGTCTTGGTCTTGCGCTAGTATATGTGGTCTTGGTCTTGGTCTTGGTCTTGCACTCCGAGTCTTGGTCTTGGTCTTGGTCTTGCAGCAAGAGTCTCGCAAGTCTCGCAATTATCTATTAGCCTATTGCTGGTCCCGAACTCCTACACTCTCCGAAACGACACTCATAGCCACAACGACCTCCTATAGTAATGTTATTATCTCGCTGCAGACTCGGTCATAAATCATTCGAGTGTTTCGCTTTTGCTGTTCTGCAGTAATGCACAACTCAACAAAGAACAACAAAAGCGAAACACTCGAATGATTTATGACCGAGTCTGCAGCGAGATAATAACACTACTATAGCGCAGTGACGCGCGCCTGGATTGAATGGGAGGTCGCGGGTTCGATTCCCACCACGGGCCACTTTGGAATTTTCAATTTTATAATTTCTTATTTGGCTCAGGTCTGGTCTGGTGGGAGGCTTCGGCCGTGGCTAGTCACCACCCTACCAGCAAAGACGCACCGCCAAGCGATTTACCGTTCCGGTGTGTGCTGTGTAGAAACCGCTAGGGGTTGCTTACCTCTTCCAAGGTAGTACGATAACATCTGCAGCTGCATCGTCACTTACCATAAGATGAGATCACAGTCACGTACTTACTTGTAGTGTGTAAAAAAAACGGAGGTCGGCCCGCGAAATTCAAATTTTATTTTGTTTTCGCAAATATTTAACTAGTAGGTAGTTAGGTACAATGAATTAGGCTCATGGCATCCATTTTGCGAAAAAATTGGTTGCCTGTAAAGTCGGTTTACTGACGATAGTTGAACGTGACAACGTCTTCTTTGTCGCTCGTTCCGCGCTCGCGAGGTAACGCCGCATGAGCGAGGTAACGCCGGTAACGCCGGATGAGTCATGTTTTTTCGTGCGTGCAACCGGCTCTTTCGATTTATAAGACGTTGTCACGTCAAAAAACAATATCATCTTCACAGGTTTATATAAAAAAGTTTGCCGAGTTTGACGTGAAGTTCGCAATTCACAAATTGGTTGATATTCGAACTACATTTCTAAACTGGACATTTTCAAGTACTTAAACATCTTTTTCTTCTAATATATAAAATTTTCTCGCTTTTCTTTATTACCAAACTCCTCCGAAACGGCTGGACCGATTGTTATAAGTGAGAAAAAAAAATTGGTTGTCTGTAAAGTCGGTTTACTGACGATAGTTGAACGTGACAACTCTCGCTTGCACTTCAAGCCTTACATGGAACGCCTCAGAGCGAGGTAACGCCAGTAACGCCGGATGAGTCATGTTTTTTTGTGCGTGCAGCCGGCTCTATCGATTTATAAGACGTTGTCACGTCAAGAATTATATGGCAAAACAACGTTTGCCGGGTCATCTAGTTTTACATAAAATATTAAACTGTGAAGATTTTAGTAGGTACCTACCTACTCTTATTTTCGCAAAGTGAATTCCATAAGCCTACTTCGTTGGATTAGTTAAATAATTGCGAAAAATAGAATTTTTATGAACTCAACAAATTCGAGTAGGTACCTACCATGTAATTCGGATGTAAACAGCCGCGCCAGCGAAGTATTTTTATCATGTATCTATACAACGCCATCTATCATGATGGCGTTGTCCAACTTCAAAAATAATATGTCAGACACGTAGTTGTTTTAGGTAGTTATAATAGATGTCGCTAGTAACACAAGGTGAAGGTATGTACTTAGATACGCACACATGTGTAAATTTGGCGTTTTTTAAATGCCGTATTATTCTTTAACTAAAGTAAATATTCGCCTGATATTTAAACTGCGGGTATAAAAAGTCCTAAGTAAATCGTAAATATCAATAAATTTAACAACAAATGTATATTTTTCAAGATTAATTCAAGTGAAAAATGTATGAGAGCATCTCCTAGCTTGTGGCCCTTAAGTGTAGTCGTTTTTAACAAATCTGTAGATTTTCTGTCTGAAGTTTTTGCAGAATGCGACTATCGGCGTGGTCGTTTTCAGCTAATTGCTGCAAAATTTTAAAATTGAACAACACAATTTATCATGGTTTTTAATACCTACTATAATAATCAGACATTTAATTTGCATTGAAATTTTAAAAGAATTACTAAGCTGAAGCCAAAATACACATATCTAAACATTATTAAATTTTTAGTATCTTAATCTTTCAAAGACTTTCAAAGACCACGAATGAGACCACTGACTTGTGGTCTCATTCTGCATTAATATTAAAAAAATCCATTAGTTATTTTGCAGAACGCGACCATTGCAATGGTCGCGTTCTGCAAATCAATAAAGCATCCTATCTTACTATTTATAGGCAGCCAACGTCGATGGTCGCTTTGTGCTAAAATAAATTTTGTAAATTGTGAATTTTTGATAGACAAAAAGCTGAACTTGGTTGCTTTCAGCATAGAAAATGGGCAATAATAGTAATTGGTCTCATTTGACACATTTAAATCTCGAGTGTGAGCAATGCTAGGACTCTACTTGTCTTTGCATAAGGTGAAGAATATTAAAGCTTATGCCGTAGGCATCATAACTCATTTTCGCAAAAATGGCGGTTGGTCGTTTTCTGCATAACTACGCTCAATTATACATCACTCTGTTATTGTCTGCTATAGTCAGAGACCTTTTTATTGCAAACTTTGCTCTGAAAGAGTGCCAACTCATGAAGGTCGTCAACTGGTTACTGTTACCTAATATAATAACCCTGAATGTGTTTTAAGCAAATAAATGATTTATTTATTTACCTGATTACTTTCTTGGTTTGTGAGCAACACTCATCAGAGCATCTGAGTGCTCCGTCAAATTTAAAATAATTGTAAAGTAATAACAAAGTACATATTTGAATCTGGAATCTAGCTTTGTCTATTCAGTATATTTTTAAAAAAATTTGTTATATGAAAAAAATTGAATTGGTTGGTAAACCTTTTTAGAATATAGTTTATAACTTGGATTAACACATAGGCTATTTTTTATCCTGGAAAAATCCATGGTCCCTGTAGTATTCATGCTAAAACCGAAATACAGGTGGTTGGAACTGCTGGCCACAGCTATTAATTCATTTGACTATTTCACTTTCATGGCGTATCATTATATTTTTGTAACTGCTTTGTTGTGTTGTTGTTGTTCGACTTCAGATCACAAGGCCCTGGGTTCGAATCCCGAGTTGGGATAGGAAAATTTACTCTTATTTAATTTGGCTTTTACTGTCAAGAAATTCTTAGAACTAGCTGGAAGTTGTGTCGAAGCGATTATCAGCAAAAACTAATTAAATCGATCAAATAACAAAAAAGTTATTAGCATTTAAATATTTCTGATTAGACAGAGATAGCGATAGAAGACCCTCCCACTGCAAAATTAAAATGCCAGTAACTTTGTAAATCTTTGTTGGATTTTAATTTTTTTCTCAGCATACATCGTTACATAATATTTATCAAATTAAAAAGTAGGAAAATACCCAATATCAACAGAGCGCAAGTTAAGTTCCCGTGCAAGAAGTGCAAGCGAGAGTTCCAGCACAAGGCGCACCTGGACAACCACATTGTGCTGGTTCACTCCAAGGAGCAGGGCTTCAGCTGCGACGTGTGCAGCAAGGGCTTCTCCACGCAGGAGTGTCTGGACAGCCATAAGGACAGACACAAAGTTGACAGGAAACACCAGTGCAAGGTATTCACTCACGTGCGTGCACTCCATATAGGCATAAAGGCAAGTGCCTACCCTAACAAATTCATCCAAAAAACCAAAAAAAGAACTTCTGAAAGAACTATCTGCCTTCACTTGTTTGATGTGATTCGCAATAGAGACTGCTTGATATTTTAATTATTATTATAGGCAAAAGACTTTAAATAATAATAACTTGTTCTTGTTTTGGTTTATTGGATGAATTTGTTAGGGTAGGTACACTTGCCTTTATGCCTATATGAAGTGCACGCCACTGTATTCACTACAGGGTTATAAAAAAAATATCACATCGCTCTCGGCCTGTAGTTGTTGTAAATTTACCATCAAATAAAATGACATTGGTATATCTTTGTTGGATTTGAATGTCTTTCAGTGTTCGTCATTAGGTACTTTTTTACATAGCATAATGAACTTGATGTCAATCGTATAAGACATAAACTAAATAAGATTCGCTCTTACTTACTTGGAAAAGGTCGCGCGTCTTTCGGCTAATACTCGCGCAATCTCAAGAGTTATTTATTTTGGATGTTAAATAATTGACATAAAGTTCATTATGCCATGCTTCCATGACATTCCGCCGCGGTGTAATTTGACCCTAATGCGTCAGGTATGCGGCAAATGCTTCTCGATGCTGTCGACCCTCACGGAGCACATGAAGATCCACACGGGCGAGAAGCCGTACCTGTGCTCGGTGTGCGGGCGCGGGTTCAGCCAGAAGAACAACATGCACCAGCACATGCGGCGCCACCAGGGCGTCAAGCCGTTCAAATGCGACTCCTGCGACAGAGGGTAAATATGTAACGCGTCAGGAGTGCGGCGAGTGCTTCTCGATGCTGTCGACCCTCACGGAGCACATGAAGATCCACACGGGCGAGAAGCCGTACCTGTGCTCGGTGTGCGGGCGCGGGTTCAGCCAGAAGAACAACATGCACCAGCACATGCGGCGCCACCAGGGCGTCAAGCCGTTCAAATGCGACTCCTGCGACAGAGGGTAAATATGTAACGCGTCAGGAGTGCGGCGAGTGCTTCTCGATGCTGTCGACCCTCACGGAGCACATGAAGATCCACACGGGCGAGAAGCCGTACCTGTGCTCGGTGTGCGGGCGCGGGTTCAGCCAGAAGAACAACATGCACCAGCACATGCGGCGCCACCAGGGCGTCAAGCCGTTCAAATGCGACTCCTGCGACAGAGGGTAAATATGTAACGCGTCAGGAGTGCGGCGAGTGCTTCTCGATGCTGTCGACCCTCACGGAGCACATGAAGATCCACACGGGCGAGAAGCCGTACCTGTGCTCGGTGTGCGGGCGCGGGTTCAGCCAGAAGAACAACATGCACCAGCACATGCGGCGCCACCAGGGCGTCAAGCCGTTCAAATGCGACTCCTGCGACAGAGGGTAAATATGTAACGCGTCAGGAGTGCGGCGAGTGCTTCTCGATGCTGTCGACCCTCACGGAGCACATGAAGATCCACACGGGCGAGAAGCCGTACCTGTGCTCGGTGTGCGGGCGCGGGTTCAGCCAGAAGAACAACATGCACCAGCACATGCGGCGCCACCAGGGCGTCAAGCCGTTCAAATGCGACTCCTGCGACAGAGGGTAAATATGTAACGCGTCAGGAGTGCGGCGAGTGCTTCTCGATGCTGTCGACCCTCACGGAGCACATGAAGATCCACACGGGCGAGAAGCCGTACCTGTGCTCGGTGTGCGGGCGCGGGTTCAGCCAGAAGAACAACATGCACCAGCACATGCGGCGCCACCAGGGCGTCAAGCCGTTCAAATGCGACTCCTGCGACAGAGGGTAAATACACAAAAAGTTCCTTCATCGCTAAATATCACTAACCTGAGGTTAACTATTTGATAAGTTCTTCTTGGTAACCAAGTGGTTAACAAGTGGTGGTCTTGTTATTCGAAAACTTTATAAAAATACATGTAATGGAAATTAATTGTATCCTAGTTTTAGTGAAAGTATTAAATTCGACTTTGATCCTCCGTATGCTCCTCATTTTGGCGGTGTTTGAGAGGCGGAAACATCATGTAGACGTAAAACAACAAAATTCACTTCGGTTCGAGGTTAATCAGAAAGGGTCTGTCCCAGATCACGTTCTTCGACCTAAGAGAAGTGTGTTAAGGGAAAATTAAGAGTTTGTATCGTTTTAGGTTCGTATCTAAGGGCGAGCTAGAGGCGCACGCGCGCAAGCACACCGGCGCGCATCCTTTCGTGTGCGATGACTGCGGCGGCAGCTTTACCACGTCCAGCTCGCTCACCAAGCATAGGTACAGCTCCGTGTTGCCAGCCAAGTACAATCTGAGTGCCTTCAAGTGAAGAATGAATAGGCATTTTCTAGGCAAGCGCGCTCAAACCTAGATTGCTTTCCATCAGGCATGATTGTCGTCAAACACAAGCCTATCTTCGATAAAAAAAGCTGCACCGATTTATCCGTGGACTGAAGCGTCGTTTTATTGTTGCCATCACTGAAATAACTGGAGAAATTCACGGAAATAGCGGTACCCTGCAGCTCGTGTGAGAGCGATTTCGCATGAGGTCCGATCCAAATCCGATCCGAACAATACGGCCCGGAGTAGCATTGGGTCAGATCAGAACCCATGAAAATACGGCCCGGAGTAGTCGTCGAACTATTTTTATGGTAGTTTAAGCACTACATCCGAATTCAAAAACGTAGAATTAGGTCCAGAATTTCTAAGTGGAGTGATTACGCACTACGCCCGATTCGAGTCCGATTCCTAGCCGTGAAAATACGGTTTAATAAGTTCGCTGTGGCTGATATGTTTAATAACTCTTCCCTGGTGCAGTACGGGATTATTATCACTTGACAGTAAACTACCTAGCGATGCGTTTCGAGATTTAATGTACGAGATGTAACGCTATTTGTCACTTGGCTCGTGTAGCAGATGTCCTCCCTTCGCACTGAATTTAAGATCAGCATTTTTGGCGCCCCCACGGAATGAAAGTTTATTTATTTATTTACATAGAAATGGCCTTACAATCATATAAAGGTGCAATCATAACTCAAACCTTGCGTCGTCGAAAGTTAGTGATAGTATTCGATAACATAATAAATTATTTCGGACGAGACTATTTTACCCCTAACCGCAGTGAACGTGGTATACATTTCCTGAATGAAAATGATCAAAAATCAGCAAAATTAGGTCCAGCCATTCTGGAGTTTTAGCCAAACTACCGAACGGCGATTTATTTTTATATATTTAAATTTGTTGTTACAGGAGGATTCACACAGGCGAACGGCCGTACGCATGTGATCTTTGCCCCATGCGCTTCACAGCCCTAAACACGCTCAAGAACCATCGCCGGACGCACACCGGCGAGAAACCCTACCAGTGTTCTCACTGTGAAAAGGCCTTCACCCAACGGAACGACCTGGTGTCGCACATACGCTGTCACACAGGGGAACGGCCTTATGTGTGCACGTTCTGTGGACAGGCCTTTAGGAAGACGTCTGCGTTGAAAGTCCACATAAAAGTACACGGCAAAGATACTATGGTTTTGTAGCATTGTATAAAATGACTTTGAAATATTGATTTTTTGTGAAAAGTGATACAATATATTTTTTATTCTAAAACCGGCGAAAATTACCAGTGTTCTCACTGTGAAAAGGCCTTCACCCAACGGAACGACCTGGTGTCGCACATACGCTGTCACACAGAGGAACGGCCTTATGTGTGCACGTTCTGTGGACAGGCCTTTAGGAAGACCTCTGCGTTGAAAGTCCACGGTAAAAGTGCACGGGAAAGATACTATGGTTTTGTAGCATTGTATAAAATGACTTTGAAATATTGATTTCTATGTGAAAAGTGATATATGTAATATATTTTTTATTCAAAAACCGGCGAAAATTACCAGTGTTCTCACTGTGAAAAGGCCTTTACCCAGCGGAACGACCTATAAGTGTCGCACATACGCTGTCACACAGGGGAACGGCCTTATGTGTGCACGTTCTGTGGGCAGGCCTTCAGGAAGACGTCTGCCTTGAAAGTCCATATAAAAGTACACGGCAAAGATACTATGGTTTTGTAGCATTGTATAAAATGACTTTGAAATATTGATTTTTTGTGAAAAGTGATACAATATATTTTTTATTCTAAAACCGGCGAAAATTACCAGTGTTCTCACTGTGAAAAGGCCTTCACCCAACGGAACGACCTGGTGTCGCACATACGCTGTCACACAGAGGAACGGCCTTATGTGTGCACGTTCTGTGGACAGGCCTTTAGGAAGACCTCTGCGTTCAAAGTCCACGGTAAAAGTGCACGGGAAAGATACTATGGTTTTGTAGCATTGTATAAAATGACTTTGAAATATTGATTTTTATGTGAAAAGTAATATAAACTTTATTAAATTACAAAAACCGGCAAGAAACTACCAATGGTTTCACTGTGAAAAGGCCTTCACCCATCGGAACGACCTGGTGTCGCACATACGCTGCCACACAGGGGAACGGCCGTATGTGTGCACGTTCTGTGGACAGGCCTTTAGGAAGACCTCTGCGTAGAAAGTCCACATAAAACTGCACGGGAAAGATAATATTGTTATTTAGCATTGTATAAAATTACTTTGAAATATTGATTTTTATGTGAAAAGTGATATAATATATTTTTTTATATTCAAAAACTGGCGAAAATTACCAGTGCTCTCACTGTGAAAAGGCCTTCACCAAGCGGAACGACCTGGTGTCGCACATACGCTGTCACACAGGGGAACGGCCTTATGTGTGCACGTTCTGTGGACAGGCCTTTAGGAAGACGTCTGCGTTGAAAGTCCATATAAAAGTGCACGGGAAAGATACTATGGTTTTGTAGCATTGAATAAAATGACTTTGAAATATTGATTTTTATGTGAAAAGTGATATATAATTTTTTTAATTACAAAAACCTTCAAGAAACTACCAGTGGTTTCACTGTGAAAAAGCCTTCACCCAGCGAAACGACCTAGTGTCGCACATACGCTGTCACACAGGAGAACGGCCTTATGTGTGCACGTTCTGTGGACAGGCCTTTAGGAAGACGTCTGCCTTGAAAGTCCACATAAAAGTGCACGGGAAAGATACTATGGTTTTGTAGCATTGAATAAAATGACTTTGAAACATGATTTTTATGTGAAAAGTGATATATAATTTTTTCAATTACAAAAACCGGCAAAAAACTACCAGTGGTTTCACTGTGAAAATGCCTTCACCCAGCGGAACGACCTGGTGTCGCACATACGCTGTCAACAGGGGAACGGCCTTATATGTGCACGTTCTGTGGACAGGCCTTTAGGAAGACCTCTGTGTTGAAAGTCTATATAAAAGTGCATGGGAAAGATAATATGGTTTTGTAGCATTGTATAAAATGACTTTGGAATATTGATTTTTATGTGAAAAGTGATATAATTTGTTTTTAATTTACAAACGAATTAATGAATGATAAACGAGTATTAATCAATTATTTATGTATCTGAATTTAGTCTAAGAATTTTCAAATAATAAATTTTTAAATGAATGAAAATTTTATTTGACTTGTCAAAAATATTTTCCAATTTCGCTTTTGAATATGAAACCATTTCCATTACATTATGGCATCCATGTAGTGGCCCCAAAAATGTTTGGTGGATTCATTAGATCGTAGGAATTTTGACAGATGTCGCTACTTTTTGCTCGTATGAAGGTTTACGTAAAAAAATTCAGATGACATCCTCCCCTTTTAGTCTATGGATAATCACTGTTTTCTATCACTCGCATAGTCCAGAATAAGTTAAATAAAACAAAAACTTTGATTACATCCACCATTTATTTTATTTCCATATCATATGCCACATTTACATATAAAAAGATCGTTTTACGTTTAAATACGCTATTGTAATGAACACAATAAAAATAACTTAAAACTGGTAACACCTAATACTCTTTATAACAGACTTCAAAAAAAAGAAAGAGGTTCTCAATTCGTCGGAATATTTTCTTGAATTCTCATTATATGAGATACAGGAGTAAAAATTATTTCATAATTCATACGGAATTATTATATTCACGTTACATGGGTTAAAAGAAAATTCCTGATTTACACGCTGACTCAAACCAAATCCTCAAAAAAACATCAAATGTCATCGCTCAGACTAAATCCTTAAAAACCAAAACCTTTTTTCACACAAGAGGACGGGTACTTTTTTGCAGCTTCACCCATACGAAAGGTTAAACCTAGAAAGCTAAAACTTAGTTATAATGAGGATTTTTTTGCACAGACCTAAATGTGCATAGATCATAAATAAATTCAGTCACGTTTCACGTATTATTTTTTTAAATAAAGAAATAACTTAATTTAATAAATAAACAGCTTAAGTTTAAGCACCAAAAGTACATAAAATATAAACTTAAAATACAGAAAATAAATAAGTAATTTTTCTTGAAGTTGAAAGTTTTTTTTTTAATTTAAATAGGAAGTATTTTTTATTTGTTGTTAAGTTGTAAGGCCGCGAGCTGTTTCTTGAGATCCAAAAGCTTGTTCACTTCGGGTTGCCACACTGCCTTGTCTTTTGTCGATGCTTTCAGCTTTCGCACCTTGTCACCCTGAAAAAAAAAAACTTTAGTCAGGCCAGTCTCACTTATCACGTGGCCGTCCCGGTTACAAGTACGGGTCCGGACGTTAATATTTCAGATGGTTGCCGCTCGCGGGCCGAGTTGCACGCGCTAGTTCTGTACGGTCTACTTTACGCGCCGTCTGACTACGGCAGCCTTAGTACGTCGTAAGAGATAAAGTTAGGCGATAGAAAGAGACCACAACATTGCGTTTGTTGCGTGTCGATTTTGAGGGCGGGGCCCTCAAAATCGACACGCAACAAACGCAATGTTGCAACGCAACGCAATGTTGAGGTTCGCTATTGCGAACTGAATTGCACTTTTTGTGTCAGCGCTAGAGTCGCTATTTCTTTAAATAATTGTGCGGAGTGAACTTTCTGGTACTATTTAGTGTTCTGTGCTTTAGTTGTGGCTGAATTAAATCTTCACACGACGGCAGACCGCTGAGTTAGTTTTTTTTAAGCTATTGCATAGCTTCTATCGCGGGCTTTGAGCGTGGAGACCGAATCCAGAAATTCCGTAACGAAAATAACCTAACACCCCCCACTCCGACCGGCACAGCGGTGATACTTTTTAGTTTTGCCATCTATCGATGAACAGCAGAACTTTTAATGACTTTTTGAAATATCACGCTTGTCTCTTTAGTTCAGCAACTCGTTCTCTAGGTGGCATTGGTTGTATAATTATAACTGCATAAGTTGATAAAAATAGCTATGCAATAGCTTTACCGCGGCAGTCTCCGAGTGCCACATGTCTTTTTTTAAAATCTCAAAACGAATTTTGTGTGTTAAACTGTTGAGTTTGAAGTGAGTAACTCACAAAACAGTCGATTGTCGAATTAATTTCCTTAGATGGACATTGGACACTTCCAAACAAAAATTTCAGTATGAGATGATATTGTCATTCCCGCAATTTTACAGTAATAAGCTTGCATCTTAGTTTACGAATAACGAAAAAAAGTAATAAAATTAAAATTCGGCGGACAAATCTAAGGGTCAGGCGTAAAGGGGATTTATCGAATTTATTTTTGTCTTTCTCACTCTCACGGATACGTTGGTAGGTGCGACATGCAGCGTCGCGGAAGAATATAACAGAAAAATCACCTTTTACCTAATTACTCATAATTTGTTATTACCGACACATTAAAACAAAAATTAAAATTACATCCACTGTAGTTTCCGATAAAAAACTAGAAAAACTGAGATTTTGGAGCAACTTTTGGGAGAACTTTCTATCGAGAAAATTTTATCCAATCGTGTTTCGGCTTCTTAGCGATTTTAGATTAAAGGCCCAAAATACATGACATGTAAATTTGAAAGTAATTGTCTTTATAGGTTTTGAATAAAACTTCATTCGAAAACGCTTAAATACGGCTTCTACACCGTTAAACCTTATCTGTGATTTTACCTGTTCTGCAATAGATTTTTCCAAGTCGGCAACACTGCCGCCTACATTCACACCGCTGGCAACACTGTTTGTGCTGACTTTACTGTTGGCAACACTGGTCGTTCGCGCTTGCGCTTCCGCCAGCTGTTTCTTTAGTGCCAGTAGTTTGTCCACTTCCGGTTGCCATACTGATTTGTCTTTGGTCGAAGATTTTAGCTTCCTTACTTTGTCGCCCTGAAATTAAATGTAATAACACTATAGTAGTGTTATTATCTCGCTGCAGACTCGGTCATAAATCATTCGAGTGTTTCGCTTTTGTTGTTCTTTGTTGAGTTGTGCATTACTGCAGAACAACAAAAGCGAAACACTCGAATGATTTATGAACGAGTCTGCAGCGAGATAATAACACTACTATAATAATATTATAAAGGCGAATGTTTTATGTGTGTATGTTAGTTACTCCATCATGCGGCAACTACTGAACAGATTTTTCTGTCATTGGTTATGGATATAAATCATAGGCATAATTTAAATTTATTTATTAGATTTAGATTGAAACTGTTACGTTTCTCTAATAGATGGCGCTGGTTCTGCCTAAGCACCTCAATATTATGAATCTGAATTTCATCGCAATTTCGCCGCGACAGCTGGGGGACGCGGGTTCAAATCCCGCTGCGAGTGAAATTTTGATTCGTATTTAAGTTTATAGGAATTATATCTTAAGTGTGTTAAACACAAATCAAAAAGATAATTAGATAAACCATAGGCTTCTTTATCCCGATAAAATGTATGCCTTCTACGGGTAATCCTAAGCCATGACTAGTCGTTGTATAGACTGGGAGTTATTTTATCAAAAGTTTCACCTGTTCCGATACAGCCTTCTCCAAATCAGCAACACTGCTGTTGACACTGTTGTCGTTTGCCGCGTTTTGAGCCGGAAGCGACGCCAGCTGCTTTTTCAGCGCGAGCAGTTTGTCCACTTCCGGTTGCCATATTGCTTTGTCTTTGGTCGAAGATTTTAGCTGTCTCACTTTGTCGCCCTGAAATAAAATTAAGTTTATCTGATATATAAAATTCTCTCGATTTTCTTTGTAACCAAAGTCCTCCGAGACGGCTGGACCGATCTTTATGAAATTTTCAGGGTATGATCTCTGGGTCCGGGAGCGGGTTGTTATCTATATTTGATGTCTCTAAGTGAGAAAAAAATTTATATGGCAAAACAACGTTTGCCGAGTCAGCTAGTAATATACTAAAATTTTAATATAATCGGTTTTCGAGCTAGAACGACATAAACATACGAATAACACGGGATGTCCCAGGTTCGATTGCTTTTATGGCCGATTTTGGGATTTTACGATTTTTTACCAATTTTCTAGCGCCCTAGTCTTTATATACTTTAAATCTACGATGACCAGCAGACCTATCGACCGCTTGTTCCACAATTATATGGAACGAAATTCAAAAGTGTCACAAACGATTCAATCGACATAATATTAAAACATCAAGTGACTTATCTATAACAACTGTCATTTTCAACCAACTTCAAAAAAGGAGGAGGTTCTCAATTCGACGTTACCTCATAACTTGTGACTGGGTGAATCGATTTTGATGATTCTTTTTTTATTAGAGAGCTGACGCTTCCCGTGTGTTCCCATTTCAATTTAGTCCAGTTCTGGTAATGGTATCCATGAGAAAACCATATAAATCTTAAATTTTTAATTGGAAAGGATGTATTCAACAGTAGTTTGATGAGAGTTGAAGTCGGTTTTTAGGGTTCCGTAGCCGAATGGCAAAAAACGGAACCCTTATAAATTCGTCATGTCTGTCTGTCCGTCTGTCCGTCTGTCCGTCCGTATGTCACAGCCACTTTTTTCCGAAACTATAAGAGCTATACTGTTGAAACTTCGTAAGTAGATGTATTCTGTGAACCGCATTAAGGTTTTCACACAAAATTTAAAAAAAAGTAATAAATTTTGGGGGTGCCCCATACTTAGAACTGAAACTCAAAATTTTTTTTTTCATCAAACCCATATGTGTGGGGTATCTATGGATAGGTCTTCAAAAATGATACTAAGGTTTCTTATATCATTTTTTTCTAAAATGAATAGCTTGCGCGAGAGACACTTCCAAAGTGGTAAAATGTGTGTCCCCCCCCCTGTAACTTCTAAAATAAGAGTATGATAAAACTAAAAAAAATATATGATATACATTACCATGCAAACTTCCACCGATAATTGGTTTGAACGAGATCTAATAAGTAGTTTTTTGATATTTACAATAAAACCTCTAAAAACAAAGTTAGTTTTGCGGTTCGATAAGAAAAGTGGTTTTTATGGTTTTATTCCTCCGGTTGTAGTACGGAACCCTCAGTGCGCGAGTCCGACTCGCACTTGACAGGTTTTTTAATCACAATTCACACTATATAATATTATAAAAGCGAAAGTTTGTGTGTAAGTGTGTATGTTTTTTACTCCTTCACGCCGCATCTACTGAACCGATTTGGCTGAAATTTGAAACATAGATAACTTATAACCCAGATTAAAACATAGGCTACTTTTTATCCCGAGAAAATCCATAGTTCCCATGGGATATTTAAAAACCCCTAATTTTCAACAGTAATCTATGGCTACAGCTATAGGCAATCTTTGACAATCTTTCCTGAAAGTAGATGTAAAGGTCAATGAAAAGGAAATTAAATTTTTTCTCGGGATTAATAAAATATGTATCGAATTTAACGCGGGCGGAGCCGCGGGCAAAAGCTAGTTAATAATAATTCACAAATATTAATTGCTGGTTACCTGGGCAGCAATGGCAGCTTCTATTTGAGCTAAGCTTGTTGCTTGCTTTTGTTTCGCCTTGCTGTTTTGCTGAAAATTCAAATTACTCTTCATAATTTACAAATAACTTTATTTTAATTTTTTATTCTATACAAGTTAGTACTTGACTGCGATCTCACCTGATGGTAAGTGATGATGCAGTCTAAGATGTTATCGTACTAACTTGGAAGGGTAAGTAAATTTACACCCAACGGTTTCTACACAGCATCGCACCGGAACGCTAAATCGCTTGGCGGTGCGTCTTTGCTGGTACGGTGGTAACTAGCCCCAGCCGAAGCCTCCCACCAGACCAGACCTGAGTCAATTTAGAAATTATAAAATCCCAAAGTGGCCTGTGGCGGGAATCGAACCCGCGACCTCCCACTCGAATCCGAGCGCGCCGCCACTGCGCCAGGGAGGCCGTCACTGCAATGCTTTTTCCCGCATTGCTTTTAAAATCATGTCTAAATCCAATATGGTGTATATTCATAATAGAACGACCACCATGTACAATTTGGAAAAAGAAGTTATCACAGGTACAATTTTTCATAAAAATATTGTTTATAGTGTATTAAAATTATCGCTGCCAACGGGACTTGAACCCGTATACCCCAGCTATCACGGCTGGGTGTTCCAACTAAGTCAACTTATAAAGAGGATTTGTTGAATTTATTTTTGTCTTTCTCACTCTCACGGATACGTTGGTAGGTGCGACATGCAGCGTCGAGGAAGAATATAACAGAAAAACGACCTTTTACCTAATTACTTAAACACTAAGCCAGTTATCAAAAATCTGTTTCTAAGCGTTTTTGGATATTGTAATTACCGACACATTAAAACAAAAATTACAATTACATCTACTGTAGTTTCCGATAAAAATTAGAAAAACTGAGATTTTGGAGCAACTTTTGGGAGAATTTTCTATTGAGAAAATTTTATCCAACCGTGTTTACGCTTCTAAGCGATTTAAGATTTAATTTGATAGTAGTCTTGTAGTAAGTTTTTAAATAAAACTTTTTTTTATACTATATAGGCTAGCGCTTGACTGTGATCACACCTGATGGAAAGTGATGATACAGTCTAAGGTGGAACGCGCTTGCCTATAAGATGCCTATTCACTCTTGATTTGAAGGCGCCCGGGTTGTAAGTGGCAGGAAAGACACTGCCTGGGAGTGTATTCCAGCAGGGCTAGGATGCGCATGTCTCTCTACTTTTCTAACTCTCTTTTCTCTTTCTGATCCATATTGAAAGACAGAGAAAAGAGATCGACAAAACAAGAGAGAATTATCTCTACGTGCGCATGCTGCATGGGCTGGTCTTTGCAGTGCGTATCAAGAACGAGGAACCGCTTATGTTAAAGTGAATAGGCATCTTCTAGGCAAGCGCGTTCCACCTTAGACTGTATCATCACTTTCCATCAGGTGTGATCACAGTCAAGCGCTAGCCTATATAGTATATAAAAAAAAACAACAAGAGCAAAACGCTTTTAAAGTCCGAGATGCATACATGGCATATGAAAATTAGTTCCGATATTTTAAGTCTGAAAAACGAAATAAATACCGATCGCGAATGTCAACCGCAAGGTCTAGGAAATAAGGCAGAAAATCCGGCGAAGACAGGCAAGCGGCCCAAGCGACGCGCGAATCACGATTCTAGTTGCAACGCTCAAATATTTCCGACAAGTGGAAAAGAGAGGGCTAGATCAGTGTCGGTGGAGACTATCGTTGACGCTGCGCCCGCACCATCATACCGCGACATTGTCCAATGCCCAATTGTTTGTGACGAACTGCAAGGAAAAATAGACCGTACGCTGAAGCCCGAAAGTACTAATACTATTAATCGCGACGACACAGATTACACGCTGGTGGAAAAGAGGAAGCCTACAATTCGTACATACCGTAAGAATAATTTGTGCGGCACCGCTCGCGCTCAGCGATCGAGTTCCATTCAAGTAGCCGAGATACCTATATCTGTTTATGTATCAAGACTAGCGAAAAACACAACTACACAAGACATGATTAAATATATTAATGAAATGGATCAGGAATGTATCGATGTACAGCTTTTGACACAAAAACACGAAACGACTTTCAGTTCTTTTAAAGTTTTAGTGCCTCGCGCTAAGTTGGAAATTTTTCTTAAAAACGACTTTTGGCCGGAAGGTGTTAAGTTTCGTGTTTTTCGAGAACGAGCGACTATCGCTAAGGCCGCTGTGATTAGTGCCTAATATGAACAGTTCCTCTAAGCAAACCACTATAATATCTTTTAATTGCAAGTCAATTAAAAGATCGTTTGATTGCGTTCGTGACTTGTGTAAAAAAGCAGACATTGTAGCTCTACAGGAGACTTGGCTGATGCCGTATGATTTGAATGTCATCCAAAACATAAGTTCAGATTTCGGGTGCACAGCTAGCTCTTCTGTAGATCTATCGGAAGGGGTTCGGCTCGGACGGCCGTATGGAGGTCTCGCGCTTATGTGGAATAAGTCTCGTTTCAACAATGTGTCTGTCATAGACTGTTCGAACGATAGGATTATGGCGATTCGAGTTAACTTAGACTTGCGATCATTTTTGGTATTTAATGTATATATGCCGACGGACGAAATTGACAATCTAACTGATTTTACTAACTGTCTCGCGAAAATAAGTGCTATTGTCGAAGAATATAATGTAGCATCGGTTTATGTCGTAGGGGATTTTAACGCACACCCGAGTGCCCGTTTTGGCATCGAACTGAGACACTTTTGTGAAGAACAAGATTGGATATGGGCTGATACCAAGATATTGGGTACAAACTCTGACACCTTCACGTTTATCAGTGAGGCGCACGGCAGTCATCGTTGGTTAGATCACTGTCTCACCACTGAAGCAGCGTGGAGTTCTATACTTACTTAATGTAAATGTTAGACTTGGCGGGGGCACTACCGTGCCCCCTGATGTATGATATATCGTGGTCAGACCATTTTCCGCTAAGAATAGTATGTAACATTGAAACAACAGAGGGTATCACAATTAGTGACGATGTCGATGCCATCACTGGCATTCGGTGGGGCGATAGGGATCCTACTCAATTCACAGAATATAACAAATATTGTGAGCAAAGATTATTGAACGTTTGTGAGCACATAGTTTGTAATGATTGTGATAATAAGTGCTGTGATAGTTTAAATAGTCATTATTTAGACATTAACAATTTATACAACGAAATTGTTGACACTTTACAGACAGCCGCTAAACTATGTCAGTCGAAGAAATTATTTAAGCGGAAACAGGTCACAGGTTGGAATCTACATGTTAAAAAAAGTCATACTGTGTACAAAATGTCCGTGGATGGTGGCAGGCAAACCGTCCTCTGGTAATATATACGATAGTATGACTAAAGCACGTAAAACATTCAAAAATAAGTTAAGGTGGTGCCAGAAAAATGAGGAAGCAATTAAATTAGATATCTTAGCAATGCACCGCAAGCAAAACAACTTTGTAAAATTTTGGAAACAAACTAAAGCATTTAACGGTAAACAAGGCAAAACACTCGAATGATTTATGACCGAGTCTGCAGCGAGATAATAACACCACTAAAGTTTGATCTCTTTGACTTGCCTCGTTTGACCTCGAGCATTGTATCCGTGAGCCGTGCGGCAGATAGCAAACAAACAAGATAGAAAGAGATAGACTTTATTTTGTTTGTTCTGTCGTCGCTACGAGTAAATGGGCGGCAATTGTTTACCTTTATTATCTCGTCTCTTTGGACGGACTTTATAGTCATTAGGGTTCCGTACCAAAATGGTAAAATGGAACCCTTATGGTGCGACTTTCTCCGTCTGTCTGTCCGTCTGTCTGTCCGTCACACTCACTGAAATAATCGAGTGTTCTTATTTAAAAAGGGCAGAAAATCGGAGGGTTAAAATTTAAAAGTGAGATAACTGTACTGTGTGGGGTATCATATGAAAGGGTTTACTTTGTACATTCTAAAACAGATTTTTAATTATTTTTAGTCATGATAGTTTTTGATTGATCGGGGAAAATGTCTAAAAAAATACCGTTCCCCCCCCTTATCTCCGGAGTTTACCAATCGAAAAATCTCAAATAATTATGGTCAATAGGAATTTACGTATATTTTACAGGAAAAATATAGCCAATGCTCTAACTAGCATAGTTTTTTTGATATTAACAATAAACCTCTACAAACAAAGTTAGTTTTGCGGTTCATTAACAAAGCCTGATTGTTTTGCTTCAGTACTTCTTGAGTACGGAACCCTCGGTGCGCGAGTCCGACTCGCACTTGGCCGGATTTTTTTTATCTTAGAGAGGCTCTAGTAGCAAGGTAGTAGGTGTTCCCGTTACCTTGTCGGCGCGCTCGGTCTGCGTGCCCGCGTACTTGGCTCGCAGCTGCTCGAGGGTCTCGGGCTCCAGCTTGCTGAACAGGGGCTCCGGTTTGCCCAGGGTGTGACCGGGTGGCAGGTACGTGACCAGAGACGGGTTTCTACAAACAAGATTATTGCTTGAAATGTATACATGAACATGATGTCCATATACCATACCATATAATATAGCGTTTTTCAGCCATTGATGGTAGAAAAACCAACTATTTATTTATCTTCTAATAAATAAAATTCTCTCGCTTTTCTTTGTAACCAAACTCCTCCGAAACAGCTGGACCGATCGTTGTGAATCTTTCAGTGTATGATCACTGGGTCTGGGAGCGGGTTGTTATCTATTTTTTGTCTCTAAGTGAGAAAAAAATTATATGGCAAAACAACGTTTACCGGGTCAGCTAGTATCTTTATAAATATGTTTATTGGAACAGAAATTTAATGTAGAATATGTGTGGCCTTTAATCTATACACTTTAAACAAATTAATTAGAAATATAAAAACGTGCGGTGCGCGCCGCCGCATTATAGGGAAGGGTCTGAAGTATTACCCAGGACAAACGGGCGGGACAAAAATATTTCTAATGCGGAACAGAGTCCGCGGGCACTGCTATATTAGTGTTATTATCTCGCTGCAGACTCGGTCATACATCATTCGAGTGTTTCGCTTTTGTTGTTCTTTGTTGAGTTGTGCATTACTGCAGAACAACAAAAGCGAAACACTTGAATGATTTATGACCGAGTCTGCAGCGAGATAACACTACTATAGTCAGGCCAGTCTCACTAATCACGTGACCGTCCCGGCGACAAGTAGGGGTCCGGATGCCAATATTTCAGATGGTTGCCGCTCGCGGGCCGAGTTGCACGCGCTAGTTCTGTACGGTCTATTTTACGCGCCGTCTGACTACGGCAGCCCTAGTACGTCGTAAGAGATAAAGTTAGGCGATAGAAAGAGACCACAACATTGCGTTTGTTGCGTGTTTATTTTGAGGGCGGGGCTAGGCGCTATTGCGAACTGAATTGCACTTTTTGTGTCAGCGCTAGAGCCGCTATTTCTTTAAATCATCGTGCGGAGTAAGCCTTCTGTACTTGTACTATTTAGTGTTCCGTGCTATAGACTGTATATATTTGTCAATGCCAGGTAGAGACTCACTGAGGGTTGATCCTCAGTCGTTCAGTATCTACATTGATCTGTCGCCGCAGCTTTTCACTGGTATCCGGCATGTAGGGCGCGAGGAGTGTGCACAGCAACGCCACCAGCTGGCAGCACAGAGCAATGGCCGTCGCGCCCAGCACCCTGAAAATAAAGAAAAGAACACATGATTTTCGTGGGATATTCGGTAGAAACATCCCTCCCTTGACGACCTCCCTGACGCAGTAGCGGCGCGCTCGGATTCGAGTGGGAGGTCGCGGGTTCGATTCCCACCACGGGCCACTTTGGAATTTATAATTTCTAAATTGGCTCAGGTCTGGTCTGGTGGGAGGCTTTGGCCGTGGCTAGTTACCACCCTACCAGCAAAGACGCACCGCCAAGCGATTTAGCGATCCGGTACGATGCTTGTAGAAACCGTTGGGGTAAATTTACTTACCCTTCTAAGTTAGTACGCTAACATCTTAGGCAGCATCATCACTTACCATCAGGTGAGATCGCAGTCAAGTACTAACCTGTATAGAGTAAAAAAAAACAAAGATTGGCATAATCCCTGAACAGTGTAGAAGCCGTATTTAAGTGATTTTGAATGAAGTTTTACGTAAAAACTATAAAGACCATTACTTTCAAATTTAAACGTCATGTATTTTGGGTCTTTAATCTAAAATCGCTCAGAAGCAGAAACACGATTGGATAAAATTTTCTCGATAGAAAGTTCTCCCAAAACTTGCTCCAAAATCTCAGTTTTTCTAGTTTTTATCGGACACTACATTGGATGTAATTATAATTTTTGTTTTAATGTGTCGGTAATAACAATATCCAAAAACGCTGAGAAACCGATTTTTGATAACTCGGTTAGTTTTTGAGTAATTAGGTAAAAGGTCGTTTTTCTGTTATATTCTTCCGCGACGCTGCATGTCGCAGCTACCAACGTATCCGTGAGAGTGAGAAAGACAAAATTAAATTCAATAAATTTTGGATATTGTTATTACCGACACATTAAAACATAAATTACAATTACATCCATTGTAGTTTCCGATAAAAAACAGGAAAACTGAGATTTTGGAGCAACTTTTGGGAGAACTTTCTATCGAGAAAATTTTATCCAATCGTGTTTCTGCTTCTTAGCGATTTTAGATTAAAGACCCAAAATACATGACTGAAAGTAATTGTCTCTATAGTTTTTACGTAAAACTGCATTCAAAATCACTGAAATACGGCTGTACGCCGTTAAGTTACCTCCTTGGTTGCCATGTGAAAAATTGAAAGAACATCACAATAATATGTTTAAATTACACTACACATATGAGTTTAGTAAGTAATTTCTATCCGTGTCATAACAGAAGTGGATTTTCATACAACTTTTGGCAGCCGCTGATTGCCTAATAGGTACAGACAGCAATTTCGAATTGTCCCAAAGAAGGTTGTCAAAATAATGCTCAAATTTCCGAGCATGTTTGAGAAAAAGTATTATTCAAAACTAGTAGGTTGCGTGGGGCGCGGGCCACATGTGGCCCGCGTGCTGTCTTCCCCCTTTTTGCCTTACAACTTTATAGTCTCAAAATTCGCCATACATTTTCTATGAAAAAAAAAATCCGCCATTTTGAATTTTTTTCTGATCCATCCAATAGACCTTCGAGTCCTGATCACTTCTTTCCAAGAAACCGTTCTTCCATCTTTTATACTTTCCGAGATATCGACGAAATTCGAACGGCGGACATTTTGAATCCGCCATTTTGAATTTTTTTCCAGCTCACTGCCAATTGGATGACGTTTCGAATGACATTTGGTCGAGCACCCCCCCACCTATCTTTAATAGCCTTCCCGTGCTCTTCCCCTGTCTCCGAAATCCTCACTCATCAGCTCTCTCCGTATTTTTCCTCCGAATTAATTTTTTTCTTTTATACGACACCATCCTTGAAAAAAATTTTTTTCATACAAAATTGTTCAGTAGTGTTTCATACAAAGTTGTTCAAAATGAGGAGATCAACGAGTGAGTCAGTGAATCAGCACAAGCAGCTATATATATATTAACTAGTAGGGCGCGTGGCGGCGCGGGCCACATGTGGCCGCCATACATTTTCTATGAAAAAAATAAATTCCGCCATTTTGAATTTTTTTTTCTGTCCATCGAATGGACCTTTGAGTCTTGATCACTTCTTGTCAAGAAACCGTTCTTCTATCTTTTATACTTTCCGAGATATCGAGGAAATTCAAATGGCCGCCATTTTGAATCCGCCATTTTGAAATTTTTTTCAGCTCACTGCCAATTGGATGACGTTTCAAATGACATTTGGTCGAGCACCCCACCTATCTTCAATACCCTGGCTGTGCTCTTCACCCGTCTTCGAAATCCTCAATCATCAGCTCTCTCCGTATTTTTCTTCCTCATGAATTTTTGCCTTCTATACGAAATGGTTATTGAAAAAATTGTTTTTCATACAAAATTGTTCAAGAGAGGTGATCAATCAGTCAGTGAATCAGCACAAGCAGCAATATATATATTAACTAGTAGGGTGCGTGGGGGCGCGGGCCACATGTGGCCCGCGTGCTGTCTTCCCCTTATTTAGCTTCCAACATTTAGTCTCTTCAACATTCGCCATACGTTACCTATGATAAAAAAAAAATCCGCCATTTTTTTTTTTTTTAATTCCATTCAAAAGACCTTTGGGTCCTGATCACTTCTTGTCAAGAAACCGTTCTTCCATCTTTTATACTTTCCGAGATATCGAGGAAATTCAAATGGCCGCCATTTTGAATCCGCCATTTTGAAATTTTTTTCAGCTCACTGCCAATTGGATGACGTTTCAAATGACATTTGGTCGAGCACCCTCCACCTATCTTTGATACCCTTGGCTGTGCTCTTCACCCGTCTCCGAATCCTCACTCATCAGCTCTCTCCATATTTTTGTTCTTAATGAATTTTTCCCTTCTATACGGAATGGTCATTGAAAAAAAAATTTTTCATACAAAATTGTTCAGGAGAGGTGATCAATCAGTCAGTGGCCAATCAGCACGAACAGCTATATATATAGTAACTAGTAGGTTGCGTGGGGGCGCGGGCCACATGTGGCCCGCGTGCTGTTTTCCCCCCCTATTTGCCTCCCAACTTTTAGTCTCTTCAACATTCGCCATACATTTTCTATGAAAAAAATAAAGTCCGCCATTTTGAATTTTTTTTCTATCCATCGAATAGACCTTCGGGTCCTGATCAACTCTTGTCAATAAACCGTTGTTCCATCTTTTATACTTTCCGAGATATCGACGAAATTCGTTTGGCGGCCATTTTGAATCCGCCATTTTGAAAATTTTTTCAGCTCACTGCCAATTGAATGACTTTTCAAATGATGTTTGGTCAAGCACCCCCCACCTATCTGCGATACCCTTGGCTGTGCTCTTCACCCGTCTTCGAAATCCTCAATCATCAGCTCTCTCCATATTTTTGTTCTTAATCATTTTTTCCCTTCTATACGAAATAGTTATTGAAAAAAAAAATTTTTCATACAAAATTGTTCAGGAGAGGTGATCAATGAGTCAGTCAGTGAATCAGCACAAGCAGCTATATATATATTAAAGACGTTGTGGAAGGGCTTACTTGTAGTCAGCGGAGCCCTTGAGGAGCACCCAGGGCTGCGTAGCCTGCATGTGCTGGTTGCCGAGCCGCGAGACGGACAGCACGTGCCGCAGCGCCTCGCGCAGGCGACCCTTCTCCATGTTCAACACGTTGGTGATGTACTCACTTGTCGTCAGCGGAGCCCTTGAGGAGCACCCAGGGCTGCGTAGCCTGCATGTGCTGGTTGCCGAGCCGCGAGACGGACAGCACGTGCCGCAGCGCCTCGCGCAGGCGACCCTTCTCCATGTTCAACACGTTGGTGATGTACTCACTTGTCGTCAGCGGAGCCCTTGAGGAGCACCCAGGGCTGCGTAGCCTGCATGTGCTGGTTGCCGAGCCGCGAGACGGACAGCACGTGCCGCAGCGCCTCGCGCAGGCGACCCTTCTCCATGTTCAACACGTACGCTGCAACGATTGGTTCATGAGTTGATGGAGTTGATGAGTTGATGGAGTTGATGATTGTCTGGAGTTGATGAGTTGGTGGAGTTAATGAGTGTCTGGAGTTGGTGAGTTGGCGTATTTAATGAGTTACTGAAGTTAACGAGTTGCTGGAGTTAATGAGTAGCTTGAAGTTGATGAGTTGCTGGAGTTGATTTATTGCTGAGGTTAATAAGTTGTTGGAGTTGATGAGTTGATGACTTGTTGGAGTTGATGACTTGCTGGAGTTAGTGAGATGCTGAAGTCGATGTCGAGTTGCTGGAGTTAATGAGTAGCTTGAAGTTGATGAGTTGCTGGAGTTAATGAGTAGCTTGAAGTTGATGAGTTGCTGGAGTTGATAATTAGTTGCTGGGGTTAATGAGTTGTTGGAGTTGATGGAGTTGATGGAGTTGATGAGTTGCTGGAGTTAGTAAAACGCTGAAGTCGATGAGTTGCTGGAGTTAGTAAAACGCTGAAGTCGATGAGTTGCTGGAGTTAATGAGTAGCTTGAAGTCGATGAGGTGCTGGAGTTGATTTGTTGCTGGGGTTAATGAGTTGCTTGAGTTGATTTGTTGCTGGGGTTAGTAAGATGCTGAATTCGATGAGTTGCTGGAGTTAATGAGTAGCTTGAAGTTGATGAGTTGCTGGAGTTGATTTATTGCTGGGGTTAATGAGTTGTTGGAGTTGATGTGTTGCTGGAGTTGATGAGTTGATGGAGTTAGTGAGTTGCTGAAGTAAATGTGTTGCTACACTCACCGCTAACTTCTCTGTTGACGAGCGCGACCAGTTCGTAGTCCGCGTAAGTCAGCGCCATCTCTGGGAGGACGCCCTTAAACGTGTTGGCGCAAAAGCTGAGCGAGCGGTGGCAGAAGTTGCCCAGGTTGTTGAGGAGTTCAGAATTGTTCCTGGAATATACGATGACAGGACTTAGATACTCGTAGAGATAAATGATTGTAAAGCAAATATCAATCTTCGATCACTGGTAGTAGGACTATTTTTGTAGAGTCTGTCCGGATAGGTACCACCAAAATTCCTCTGCGATGAAATTTCGATTCGTAATATTAGGTCCATAGGCAGAACCAGCGCCATCTATTTGTGAAACGCAACAGTATCCCGCTGCGAGTGAAATTTTGATTCGTATTTAAATGTATAGGAATTATATCCTAAGTTTGGAAAACACTAATCAAAAAGATAATTAGATATCACCAAAGTTTTAGTTATGGTTTCCTGAAGCAGTGTATTATTAGTGTTTTGATTGGAAGGGCATTGTATGCTAAAAAAATTACTGGGCTGATGCTCTAAGACAAAAAAGGTTCACACAATCAGCTCTTTTTATTCAATCTTGTGGTCTCCAATGAGGCCTACCATACAGGTTTTGCATCAAAGAATGGGGAAAAGTCTGGAAGTGTTCAATACCTGGAGTAAACTGGAGGATTTCGGACACGTGATGTGTTACACTCAGAGGTATGAGCGCCTTCAATTAATCATGCAAGGGAAGGTAGCAGGTAGGTGTCAGCCTGGCAGAACAATTTGGTCAGAAATTTTGACCTAGAAACTAAAGCCTCCCCTACACAGGCGCGTTATTATCGCGCGATAATATCGCAAGCGTTATTGCGATAATGCGTCCCGATTCCTTGCACACAGCTGCGTTTTTACCGCGCGATATTAACGCGCAGACGGATGCAGCGTCCCGCGTTATTATCGCAGCAGTGTGTAACTACATGCCCATCCTAATACAAAATGTACTGAAAACAGATATCGCAATAACGCTTGCGATATTATCGACCGACACTCGACCGATAATAACCCGCCTGTGTGTGGGGGAGGCTTTAAGCTTTAGTTTGGAAAGAGCACTCGTGGAATATATAAACAAGCGGTGTCCAAGATTCAAATCTCGATGATGATTGCAAGTTATCGAAAGACGGCATTCTAAGAAGATGCAGGTTTTAAATGACGTGAAGGTTTTAACCATGTGGGTTTTGACCTAGTGTGTCAGTGGCGAAAATACTCATTATTTTTGATAATCACCTGGTTCCCAGCTCAGTCCAGCTGAAACTAGAATCTGAGGTCTCTGGTCTTATGCTGGCCAGGTAGAACCGCCAAACGTCTGAAGGGATGCCCGTATCCTGAAATAGTACATTTCAATATAAGTGCGGAAACTTTGTCATTTCTTTACGAGTCCCGGTTTGTTGACCCAAGCCGAAGGCCAGGGTCAACTATAAGGACGAGTTAAAATGACAATTCCGCACGTGCATTGAACGACGTTTTTTAATACATTTGCGAAAAAAAATATATTTACGTGATTTAAGTGCACGCACGATTTAAGTGGTATGTATGGGTAGAGGACGCATAGACGAACAAATAATGTCATGTAACATAGTACCCCAAAGTGTCACGTTACCGAGATATTTGAAGGTAAAGACAGACAAGATTTGTTAGGAAATATCCAGAACTTTTTAAAAAACTACAAGACATGCCACGATCAGATAAATTACGACGTGAGCGAAAATATAATTTAGTTCAGCCTAAATCAAATTTAACTATTCACAGTACCGGTCCAAACCCCATGTGTACTAAAGTCTATAATGGGCTCCCAGAAAAATTAAAAGCAGAGCAAAATACAAATAAATTCATAAACAATTTAAAAAATTCCTGCAAAAAATGCGTTTTATCATATTAACGAATTTTTGAACCAAAAATGGAACTAGCTAACTAATATATTCGCCACAATAGGTCCGCCTCTCTGGTTACAGCGCCCTTACAGGGTTCCGTTGTTTGTATTTATAAATTATTGACATGTAACTGATAACTATGTTGACATCTTACAAATAATGGACATTGTAACCGAATAAATGAATAAATGACATATGAGGACAACGACAATCATTAAAAATAGACTTATTACGTGTCTAAAGGCGTCAGATTGTATCCAAATAATCGTTTCTAGGTTGATTATTATTATAACTGTTTATTAGGTACACTACATAATACCTACTACTAGCACGAGAAAACTACTACTATCATTAACCCTATTATTATATATCTACTAAAACGCATCGCAATGAAACGCAGTCGACATGTCGCGTTGGTCGCATGTCACTTAGCTCTAATCTAAGTCTGCAACTTGATATTATTATATTGTTCATTTCATAATGCAGCGGGATGAAAGACATTAAGACAAGCTAACACGCGCAACATAATATAGCGTTTCATTGCGATGCGATGCGTTTTAGTAGATAAATAATTAATGATAGTAGTAGTTTTCTCGTGCTCCTAGTAGGTATTATGTAATGTACCTACTCTCTTCTAATAAACAGTAATAATAATAATCAACCTAGAAACGATTATTTGGATACAATCTGACGCCTGTAGACACGTAATAAGTCTATATTTAATGATTGTCGTTGTCCTCATATGTCTGTCTTTACCTTCAAATATCTCGGTAACGTGACACTTTGGGGTACTATGTTACTTGACATTATTTGTTTGTCTATGTGTCCTCTATCCATACATACTACATTCATTGTGCGCCGCGATTTCGAAAAAAAAATCAAAATGGCGGCGGGTCGCTATGCCAGCTTCCATACAAAAAAATTCAAACCCCTTTGGAATAGTTATAGGTAATACTAGTCCATCATCATTGCAGTCACAAAAATTGAAAATTGTTTACATTAACACACTAAAACAATATTTTTAAACATTTTTTGGATTTTTGACGTTACCTGCGCATCAGTACCGAAAACGCCGACGCCTCTCGATTTAGAGAATTTGCCTTCTTCGTAGTTTAGGTATTCTGTAACAATCAATGTCAATTTCATTGAACGTGATGTGATTCGTCTTCTGTCAATCTGTTTTTACATAAATGTATGTACGTTCATTACTCTGTAACAATATAGTAGTTTATGTAACGGTTACATAATGGGGGGTATTAAAACACGAGTGCGAGTTTAAAAAACGAGCCGCAGGCGAGTTTTTTAATAGTATCACACGAGTGTTTTAATACCTAATTATGTAGAGTTTCATACACTACTTTATCTACGCTCATATTATTATCATAAATCCAAATCATAAAATCTTGCTAACGTTTGTCGTAAATCATTGCAACTACTAAGATGTCAGGTGGAGTGAAATTTTCTTTAGTAGGTTTCACTGCTAGACATTTTTAAGCGCAAAGTTTTGACTAAGTAACAAAAAAATTGGTTGTCTGTAAAGTCGGTTTACGGACGATAGATTTACGAGATAATGCCGTAATCGTAATCATAATCGTAATCGTAATCGTAGTCGTAGTCGTAATCGTAGTAAAATTGGTTGTCTGTAAAGTCGGTTTACGGACGATAGATTTACGAGATAATGTCATAATCGTAATCGTAATCGTAGTCGTAGTCGTAATCGTAGTCGTAATCGTAATCGTAATCGTAATCATAAATACAGGCCCAGGTGGAACGTTACGCGGAACGTTAGACATTGTGTTGTTGTCTATGGTCAATCATGGCCCATCCATACTCTCGGCAATGACTACCAACTATATGTTGTCTGTGGATTCACTTAAAAAAATATTACATAAAAAATATTACCCCAGATACAAATACAGGAATCCTGAGCCGTGTATCGTTATAGATTTTATACAACTTTCTTTAAATATTTCCATAGTAGAGCGATGTTATTATGAATAACTTTTTAATAATTATAGAAGTCTGTGAATAAAGTAGGTAATTATTTGACACATTTCGATTTCATAATTCGAACTTTAAGCAATGAGCGTAGATAAAGTATTGAACGACATTCATAGAACTCAGACACTACGCTCGAGAGTATTTTATTATACTGAGTAAAGTTAGAGAAGACAAATTAAAAGTTATATAGAATTTAAAAAGTTAACTTCCTCAATAAAATAAATTAGTTCCTTTTAGTTTCTGAGCATTTTTTTTCGAACCTGTATATAGGCGAGCACTAAACTGATCTTCAGGTAAAAATAAAAGTTCTAATTTATCATTCCCAGCACAAGCCTTTGGTCATAGAAGGCTCAATTATTGCACTGAGGTTCCCTTTACGAGGACCACATTTTCGAAAATATCCCTTGATCATGAAAAATGAAATTCTCGCTTGATCCCCCGAGCGAAGTAGGGGCGAATCAGGGGCTAGTATCACTAGGAACATGATGCCACGGAAGGGAACGTTGTCCTTAGCCATGAACTGTCACAGTGGAGGTAACGAACCCGTGGCGAAGATGTGGTCCACCAGAGCGTACCCCTCGTTGACGCCGATGATGGTTGCGGGGAACATGATGCCGTGAACTGACACAGTTCCGACTGTCACAGTGGAGGTACGAACCCGTGGCGAAGATGTGGTCCACCAGAGCGTACCCCTCGTTGACGCCGATGATGGTTGCGGGGAACATGATGCCGTGAACTGACACAGTTCCGACTGTCACAGTGGAGGTACGAACCCGTGGCGAAGATGTGGTCCACCAGAGCGTACCCCTCGTTGACGCCGATGATGGTTGCGGGGAACATGATGCCGTGAACTGACACAGTTCCGACTGTCACAGTGGAGGTAACGAACCCGTGGCGAAGATGTGGTCCACCAGAGCGTACCCCTCGTTGACGCCGATGATGGTTGCGGGGAACATGATGCCGTGAACTGACACAGTTCCGACTGTCACAGTGGAGGTACGAACCCGTGGCGAAGATGTGGTCCACCAGAGCGTACCCCTCGTTGACGCCGATGATGGTTGCGGGGAACATGATGCCGTGAAATGACACAGTTCCGACTGTCACAGTGGAGGTACGAACCACCCGTGGCGAAGATGTGGTCCACCAGAGCGTACCCCTCGTTGACGCCGATGATGGTGGCGGGGAACATGATGCCGTGGACTGACACAGTTCCGACTGTCACAGTGGAGGTACGAACCCGTGGCGAAGATGTGGTCCACCAGAGCGTACCCCTCGTTGACGCCGATGATGGTTGCGGGGAACATGATGCCGTGAACTGACACAGTTCCGACTGTCACAGTGGAGGTACGAACCCGTGGCGAAGATGTGGTCCACCAGAGCGTACCCCTCGTTGACGCCGATGATGGTTGCGGGGAACATGATGCCGTGAACTGACACAGTTCCGACTGTCACAGTGGAGGTACGAACCCGTGGCGAAGATGTGGTCCACCAGAGCGTACCCCTCGTTGACGCCGATGATGGTTGCGGGGAACATGATGCCGTGAACTGACACAGTTCCGACTGTCACAGTGGAGGTAACGAACCCGTGGCGAAGATGTGGTCCACCAGAGCGTACCCCTCGTTGACGCCGATGATGGTTGCGGGGAACATGATGCCGTGAACTGACACAGTTCCGACTGTCACAGTGGAGGTACGAACCCGTGGCGAAGATGTGGTCCACCAGAGCGTACCCCTCGTTGACGCCGATGATGGTTGCGGGGAACATGATGCCGTGAACTGACACAGTTCCGACTGTCACAGTGGAGGTACGAACCACCCGTGGCGAAGATGTGGTCCACCAGAGCGTACCCCTCGTTGACGCCGATGATGGTGGCGGGGAACATGATGCCGTGGACTGACACAGTTCCGACTGTCACAGTGGAGGTACGAACCCGTGGCGAAGATGTGGTCCACCAGAGCGTACCCCTCGTTGACACCGATGATGGTTGCGGGGAACACGATGCCGTGAACTGACACAGTTCCGACTGTCACAGTGGAGGTACGAACCCGTGGCGAAGATGTGGTCCACCAGAGCGTTCCCCTCGTTGACGCCGATGATGGTGGCGGGGAACATGATGCCGTGAACTGACACAGTTCCGACTGTCACAGTGGAGGTACGAACCCGTGGCGAAGATGTGGTCCACCAGAGCGTACCCCTCGTTGACGCTGATGATGGTGGCGGGGAACATGATGCCGTGAACTGACACAGTTGCGACTGTCACAGTGGAGGTACGAACCCGTGGCGAAGATGTGGTCCACCAGAGCGTACCCCTCGTTGACGCCGATGATGGTGGGGGGAACATGATGCCGTGAACTGACACAGTTCCGACTGTCACAGTGGAGGTACGAACCCGTGGCGAAGATGTGGTCCACCAGAGCGTACCCCTCGTTGACGCCGATGATGGTGGCGGGGAACATGATGCCGTGGACTGACACAGTTCCGACTGTCACAGTGGAGGTACGAACCCGTGGCGAAGATGTGGTCCACCAGAGCGTACCCCTCGTTGACGCCGATGATGGTTGCGGGGAACACGATGCCGTGGACTGACACAGTTCCGACTGTCACAGTGGAGGTACGAACCCGTGGCGAAGATGTGGTCCACCAGAGCGTACCCCTCGTTGACGCCGATGATGGTTGCGGGGAACACGATGCCGTGAACTGACACAGTTCCGACTGTCACAGTGGAGGTACGAACCCGTGGCGAAGATGTGGTCCACCAGAGCGTTCCCCTCGTTGACGCCGATGATGGTGGCGGGGAACATGATGCCGTGAGCTGACACAGTTGCGACTGTCACAGTGGAGGTACGAACCCGTGGCGAAGATGTGGTCCACCAGAGCGTACCCCTCGTTGACGCCGATGATGGTGGCGGGGAACATGATGCCGTGAACTGACACAGTTCCGACTGTCACAGTGGAGGTACGAACCCGTGGCGAAGATGTGGTCCACCAGAGCGTACCCCTCGTTGACGCCGATGATGGTGGCGGGGAACATGATGCCGTGAACTGACACAGTTCCGACTGTCACAGTGGAGGTACGAACCCGTGGCGAAGATGTGGTCCACCAGAGCGTACCCCTCGTTGACGCCGATGATGGTGGCGGGGAACATGATGCCGTGGACTGACACAGTTCCGACTGTCACAGTGGAGGTACGAACCCGTGGCGAAGATGTGGTCCACCAGAGCGTACCCCTCGTTGACGCCGATGATGGTTGCGGGGAACACGATGCCGTGAACTGACACAGTTCCGACTGCCACAGTGGAGGTACGAACCCGTGGCGAAGATGTGGTCCACCAGAGCGTTCCCCTCGTTGACGCCGATGATGGTGGCGGGAAACATGATGCCGTGAACTGACACAGTTCCGACTGTCACAGTGGAGGTACGAACCCGTGGCGAAGATGTGGTCCACCAGAGCGTACCCCTCGTTGACGCTGATGATGGTGGCGGGGAACATGATGCCGTGAACTGACACAGTTGCGACTGTCACAGTGGAGGTACGAACCCGTGGCGAAGATGTGGTCCACCAGAGCGTACCCCTCGTTGACGCCGATGATGGTGGGGGGAACATGATGCCGTGAACTGACACAGTTCCGACTGTCACAGTGGAGGTACGAACCCGTGGCGAAGATGTGGTCCACCAGAGCGTACCCCTCGTTGACGCCGATGATTGTGGCGGGGAACATGATGCCGTGAACTGACACAGTTCCGACTGTCACAGTGGAGGTACGAACCCGTGGCGAAGATGTGGTCCACCAGAGCGTACACCTCGTTGACGCCGATGATGGTGGCGGGGAACATGATGCCGTGAACTGACACAGTTCCGACTGTCACAGTGGAGGTACGAACCCGTGGCGAAGATGTGGTCCACCAGAGCGTACACCTCGTTGACGCCGATGATGGTGGCGGGGAACATGATGCCGTGAACTGACATAGTTCCGACTGTCACAGTGGAGGTACGAACCCGTGGCGAAGATGTGGTCCACCAGAGCGTACCCCTCGTTGACGCCGATGATGGTGGCGGGGAACATGATGCCGTGAACTGACACAGTTCCGACTGTCACAGTGGAGGTACGAACCCGTGGCGAAGATGTGGTCCACCAGAGCGTACACCTCGTTGACGCCGATGATGGTGGCGGGGAACATGATGCCGTGAACTGACATAGTTCCGACTGTCACAGTGGAGGTACGAACCCGTGGCGAAGATGTGGTCCACCAGAGCGTACCCCTCGTTGACGCCGATGATGGTGGCGGGGAACATGATGCCGTGAACTGACACAGTTCCGACTGTCACAGTGGAGGTACGAACCCGTGGCGAAGATGTGGTCCACCAGAGCGTACACCTCGTTGACGCCGATGATGGTGGCGGGGAACATGATGCCGTGAACTGACATAGTTCCGACTGACACAGTGGAGGTACGAACCCGTGGCGAAGATGTGGTCCACCAGAGCGTACCCCTCGTTGACGCCGATGATTGTGGCGGGGAACATGATGCCGTGAACTGACACAGTTCCGACTGTCACAGTGGAGGTACGAACCCGTGGCGAAGATGTGGTCCACCAGAGCGTACACCTCGTTGACGCCGATGATGGTGGCGGGGAACATGATGCCGTGAACTGACACAGTTCCGACTGTCACAGTGGAGGTACGAACCCGTGGCGAAGATGTGGTCCACCAGAGCGTACCCCTCGTTGACGCCGATGATGGTGGCGGGGAACATGATGCCGTGAACTGACACAGTTCCGACTGTCACAGTGGAGGTCCGAACCCGTGGCGAAGATGTGGTCCACCAGAGCGTACCCCTCGTTGACGCCGATGATGGTGGCGGGGAACATGATGCCGTGAACTGACACAGTTCCGACTGTCACAGTGGAGGTACGAACCCGTGGCGAAGATGTGGTCCACCAGAGCGTACCCCTCGTTGACGCCGATGATGGTGGCGGGGAACATGATGCCGTGGAACGGAACGTTGTCCTTAGCCATGAACTGATACAGTTTTACCTGAAAAAAAAAAAACAAAATTGTTTGTCTGCAAAATCGGTTTACGGGCGATAAACAATAATTATGCGTGATAATTAAGAAACGATGGATTCGTAGAGATAGCTGGCTTCTCCGCTTAAAAAATTAAAATGAAGAAAGCACTTTTTTGTGAAAAAAAATTCCGGTAGTTCATTAGCAGCAGTTCGATAGTAAGGAACTTAGTAAGAAATAGTTTATATGACAATACAAAGTTTGCTGAGTCGGCTAGTAGTGTTATAAAATCATAATATAACACTTACATCATATTCTTTGTCTCGCTTCCACCATCGCTCGTAGTTTTTCGTGAAGCATTGCGTTATACTGAGGTAGCCAATGGGAGCGTCGAACCACACGTAGAATACCTGTGTGAAAAATCCAAATTCACAAATCTAACTAATACGAGGCACGAGGCTGAAGTTGAAGAATTTCTTTGTTTGATGGTTGGTGGTAATGGAAGTGGTAGTGGTAGAGTGGTAGTGGAAGTCGTAGAGTGGTAGTGGAAGTCGTAATGTGGTAGTGGAAGTCGTAAAGTGGTAGTGGAAGTGGTAGAGTGGTAGTGGAAGTGGTAGAGTGGTAGTGGAAGTGGTAGAGCGGTAGTGGATGAAAGTGGAAGTGGTAGTGGAAGGGTAGTGGAAGTAGAAGTGGTAGTGGTAGTGGAAGTGGTAGTGGTAGAGTGGAAGTGGTGGTGGTAGAATGGTAGTGGAAGTGGTAGAGTGGTAGTGGTAGTGGTAGGCCACGAGTGGTAGTGGTAGAGTGGTAGTGGAAGTGGTAGTGCTAGTGGAACAGTGGAAGTGGTAATAGTAGAGTGGTAGTGGAAGTAGTAGAGTGGTAGTGGAAGTGGTAGGTAGTGGAAGTGGTAGTGGTAGTGGAAGTGGAAGTGAAGTGGTAGTGGAAGTAGTAGTAGTAGTAGTACCGATTTCGTTGAAAATTCGAAATGGACTTAGCCTGTATGAAGATGACTTGTAAGATGTATCGACTGACCTTGTCGGTGTAGCCGGGCACAGGCACAGGCACGCCCCACTTGAGGTCGCGGGTCAACGCTCTCGCGCGCAGCGAGTCGCGCAGCCAAGTGCGGGTGACAGCGCGCGCGGGCGGCGACCATCCGCCCTCTGTCTTGTTGAACCACGTGCGGATCGATGGCTCCAACTGGCGGAGAAGAAACATTTTATGGCTTACTCGACAGGTTACAGTGAAATAATAATCAAAGACATGTTTTAACAAGATACTAAAATTCCTTTTAATTTTAATTAAATTTCCTGACAGCAACCAAATGCAAGATACCTGTCATAGGACAGCAACCTAATGTAAGTAACCTGTCATAGGACAGCCACCAAATACAAGTAAGTTACCTGTCATAGGACAGCCACCAAATGCAAGTAAGTTACTTGTCATAGGACATTCACCAAATGCAAGTAAGTTACCTGTCATAGGACAGCCACCAAATGCAAGTAAGTTACCTGTCATATGACAGTAAACATTAATCAAATGAAGGTCACCTGTCATAAGACAGCAACCAGATATCAGTTGCTTGTCATAACTAAACGTTAACTACCTGTCGCGATAAACACAAGAGACGCCAAGAGAAAGAGAGAGAAGTATTTTACCTGTCCTAGCTCGATGAACAGGTGTGCGCTGGAACGCACAGAGATGTGTGTGCGCGCACACCTTGCAGCGCGGCTCTATGAGCTCTACGGCGTAAGAAGACTGTCATAAGACAGCAACCAAATGCAAGTTACCTGCCATAGGACAGCAACCAAATGCAAGTTACCTGTCATAGGACAGCAACCAAATACAAGTTACCTGTCATAGGACAGCAATCAAATGTAAGTTACCTGTCCTAGCTCGATGAACAGGTGTTCGCTGGACCGCACGGAGGGCTTGTGCGCGCACACCTTGCAGCGCGGCTCTATAAGCTCTATGGCGTTGATCAGTTTGCCGCATTTGTCGCACTGGTCGCCTCTCGCGCTGTCGTACAGGCAGCCGGGATGGGGGCAGGATCCTTCTACGAACCTACACAGTGAAACAAAGTTTAAAAAAAAAAAGCGAGCACTAAATTTACTAAAAAATATTGACTTATTGTTGTAATAAGTTGTGGCGAGACGAAGCGGCTTGGAGTGACACAGAGAATTTATGCTGCGGACAGCGACGGCGCGGCGAGTCCGTATTTTGTATCGTCCTGCCCCAGAATGGGGAGAGTGAGTTCATAGGGACAAGGAGCGAGAGGAAACGACTTGTAGGGAGTCAAGAAGGCGCCCCAGGAACACGCCAAGAGCAAGTACCGAACGGGCGCCCTCCCGCGTTTCGGCCCCCATAACCGCGAGGTTGATTGGGCCATGGGTGGCGGAGGGTTGTCAACTATTGTTGTAATAAGTCAATACTTCGACTTACGACCACTTACCAGAGATTTCAAGTAGGCGTGAGAGGTGGCGGGGGAGGGTGGGTTCACATGTAGTCTGCTTGAATACGTGAATGCCGCGACATTTAAACTTTTCACTTCACGAAATGTAGTCGACGCGTAACGTGAATAGCTAGTCAGTTGTTATTTTTGAAGACAATCAGTACTAAGGCGAACTAAACCCGCCAAATTCAAATTTAACTTGGATTTCGCACTTTTCGACTAAGTTTCTAAATTGGACAATTTCAAGAAAATATTGAAATATAAACCCAATACAAAAATTGGTTGTCTATAAAGTTGGTATACAGACGATAATTTGACGTGATTGCATCATAAGTAACGATGGAGTGGAAGAGAGTTAGATGCGTCACAAGACGAACGCTTAGGCCGATCTTGCCTCTCTATCTCTATCGCCAATGATAGAGATAGAGATGATGATGCCTTTTCGTGCGTGCAGCCGGCATTTATTGATTTACTGGCTGAGCGGGCAAACGTTGTTTTGCCGTTTAGGTATATAAAAATAGATGATAACCTGCTCCTAGACCTACCGATCTTACACAGAAAATTTCATAACGATCGGTCCAGTTTCGGAGGAACAAAGAAAAGGGGGAGAATTTTATATATATTAGACTAGCTGACCCGGCAAACGTTGTTTTGCCATATAATTTTTTTTTTCACTAAGGGACATAAAAATATAGATAACGACCTACTCCCAGACCTAGAGAGTATCCCTGAAAAATTCATAACGATCGGTCCAGCCGTTTCGGAGGAGTTAGGAAACAAAGAAAAGCGAGATAATTTTATATATTAGAGAGATAAGACGTTATCAAAAGAGAACATACCTGTCGGCTAAGAATCTCTGGCAATTTTCACAGAAGAGTTGCTCCACGGACTGTTTACTGACGAATCCGTTGTCCATCAGTTTCAGGAACATGCGTTGAGCGATTCTGTAAAACAAAGATAGCGGAGGTTACTTATTGTCAAAATTGAGCAATGTATGTTCTTTCTAGGTTATTCGAGAATGCAGGGTGTGATTCTTGAAAATAATATTGTGCATCGGTGCAATCAGCTGCATAGATGTAACCTCGTCGATGCTTTAAGCATTTTTATCAGAATCTAGGGTCTTATTACAAGAATGAGACGACAAAAAAATTGGCAAAAGGCAGGTGTCACTCACTCCGTCTGTTGCACGGTGCTGGTTCGCCCGAAGTAGTCGAAGCTGATGTTGAACCAGCGATACACCGCGTCGTGGATGGCGTAGTATTTGTCACAGATCTCGCGCGGTGTTATATCTTCCTCCGATGCCTGCAAGGGTGGGTGTCACTCACTCCGTCTGTTGCGCGGTGCTGGTTCGCCCGAAGTAGTCGAAGCTGATGTTGAACCAGCGATACACCGCGTCGTGGATGGCGTAGTATTTGTCACAGATCTCGCGCGGTGTTATATCTTCCTCCGATGCCTGCAAGGGTGGGTGTCACTCACTCCGTCTGTTGCGCGGTGCTGGTTCGCCCGAAGTAGTCGAAGCTGATGTTGAACCAGCGATACACCGCGTCGTGGATGGCGTAGTATTTGTCACAGATCTCGCGCGGTGTTATATCTTCCTCCGATGCCTGCAAGGGTGGGTGTCACTCACTCCGTCTGTTGCGCTGTGCTGGTTCGCCCGAAGTAGTCGAAGCTGATGTTGAACCAGCGATACACCGCGTCGTGGATGGCGTAGTATTTGTCACAGATCTCGCGCGGTGTTATATCTTCCTCCGATGCCTGCAAGGGTGGGTGTCACTCACTCCGTCTGTTGCGCGGTGCTGGTTCGCCCGAAGTAGTCGAAGCTGATGTTGAACCAGCGATACACCGCGTCGTGGATGGCGTAGTATTTGTCACAGATCTCGCGCGGTGTTATATCTTCCTCCGATGCCTGCAAGGGTGGGTGTCACTCACTCCGTCTGTTGCGCGGTGCTGGTTCGCCCGAAGTAGTCGAAGCTGATGTTGAACCAGCGATACACCGCGTCGTGGATGGCGTAGTATTTGTCACAGATCTCGCGCGGTGTTATATCTTCCTCCGATGCCTGCAAGGGTGGGTGTCACTCACTCCGTCTGTTGCGCGGTGCTGGTTCGCCCGAAGTAGTCGAAGCTGATGTTGAACCAGCGATACACCGCGTCGTGGATGGCGTAGTATTTGTCACAGATCTCGCGCGGTGTTATATCTTCCTCCGATGCCTGCAAGGGTGGGTGTCACTCACTCCGTCTGTTGCGCGGTGCTGGTTCGCCCGAAGTAGTCGAAGCTGATGTTGAACCAGCGATACACCGCGTCGTGGATGGCGTAGTATTTGTCACAGATCTCGCGCGGTGTTATATCTTCCTCCGATGCCTGCAAGGGTGGGTGTCACTCACTCCGTCTGTTGCGCGGTGCTGGTTCGCCCGAAGTAGTCGAAGCTGATGTTGAACCAGCGATACACCGCGTCGTGGATGGCGTAGTATTTGTCACAGATCTCGCGCGGTGTTATATCTTCCTCCGATGCCTGCAAGGGTGGGTGTCACTCACTCCGTCTGTTGCGCGGTGCTGGTTCGCCCGAAGTAGTCGAAGCTGATGTTGAACCAGCGATACACCGCGTCGTGGATGGCGTAGTATTTGTCACAGATCTCGCGCGGTGTTATATCTTCCTCCGATGCCTGCAAGGGTGGGTGTCACTCACTCCGTCTGTTGCGCGGTGCTGGTTCGCCCGAAGTAGTCGAAGCTGATGTTGAACCAGCGATACACCGCGTCGTGGATGGCGTAGTATTTGTCACAGATCTCGCGCGGTGTTATATCTTCCTCCGATGCCTGCAAGGGTGGGTGTCACTCACTCCGTCTGTTGCGCGGTGCTGGTTCGCCCGAAGTAGTCGAAGCTGATGTTGAACCAGCGATACACCGCGTCGTGGATGGCGTAGTATTTGTCACAGATCTCGCGCGGTGTTATATCTTCCTCCGATGCCTGCAAGGGTGGGTGTCACTCACTCCGTCTGTTGCGCGGTGCTGGTTCGCCCGAAGTAGTCGAAGCTGATGTTGAACCAGCGATACACCGCGTCGTGGATGGCGTAGTATTTGTCACAGATCTCGCGCGGTGTTATATCTTCCTCCGATGCCTGCAAGGGTGGGTGTCACTCACTCCGTCTGTTGCGCGGTGCTGGTTCGCCCGAAGTAGTCGAAGCTGATGTTGAACCAGCGATACACCGCGTCGTGGATGGCGTAGTATTTGTCACAGATCTCGCGCGGTGTTATATCTTCCTCCGATGCCTGCAAGGGTGGGTGTCACTCACTCCGTCTGTTGCGCGGTGCTGGTTCGCCCGAAGTAGTCGAAGCTGATGTTGAACCAGCGATACACCGCGTCGTGGATGGCGTAGTATTTGTCACAGATCTCGCGCGGTGTTATATCTTCCTCCGATGCCTGCAAGGGTGGGTGTCACTCACTCCGTCTGTTGCGCGGTGCTGGTTCGCCCGAAGTAGTCGAAGCTGATGTTGAACCAGCGATACACCGCGTCGTGGATGGCGTAGTATTTGTCACAGATCTCGCGCGGTGTTATACCCTCCTCCAACGCCTGCAAAGGTGAGTTTTATATTTAACTGGGTCGGTATGGGACCATAGGCGATACAGGGAAATTCTGGTAGGAAAGATGAGACCTCTTTTGCTATAAGTATGTGTCCTTACTTTAGTTTCCGTGGCAGTGCCGTATTCGTCAGTTCCACACACGTACAGAGTGTTGTAGCCGCTCAACCGACAGTACCTGTGCAAATAAACAAAAACTTATGACACTTTACTGTGCTATAAAAATCTTGCACAATATTTTATAGGATAATATTTTATAGGATAATGTGCAAATATATCAGCGGAGAGCACGCAGCCAATGATGTTCCCCAGATGCGGTACATTGTTGACGTAGGGCAGAGCTGACGTTATTAGGACATTCTTGCGATGAACATACCTCGCGAATATATCAGCGGAGAGCACGCAGCCAATGATGTTCCCCAGATGCGGTACATTGTTGACGTAGGGCAGAGCTGACGTTATTAGAACATTCTTGCGATGAACAAACCTCGCGAATATATCAGCGGAGAGCACGCAGCCAATGATGTTCCCCAGATGCGGTACATTGTTGACGTAGGGCAGAGCTGACGTTATTAGAACATTCTTGCGATGAACATACCTCGCGAATATATCAGCGGAGAGCACGCAGCCAATGATGTTCCCCAGATGCGGTACATTGTTGACGTAGGGCAGAGCTGACGTTATTAGAACATTCTTGCGATGAACAAACCTCGCGAATATATCAGCGGAGAGCACGCAGCCAATGATGTTCCCCAGATGCGGTACATTGTTGACGTAGGGCAGAGCTGACGTTATTAGAACATTCTTGCGATGAACATACCTCGCGAATATATCAGCGGAGAGCACGCAGCCAATGATGTTCCCCAGATGCGGTACATTGTTGACGTAGGGCAGAGCTGACGTTATTAGAACATTCTTGCGATGAACATACCTCGCGAATATATCAGCGGAGAGCACGCAGCCAATGATGTTCCCCAGATGCGGTACATTGTTGACGTAGGGCAGAGCTGACGTTATTAGAACATTCTTGCGATGAACATACCTCGCGAATATATCAGCGGAGAGCACGCAGCCAATGATGTTCCCCAGATGCGGTACATTGTTGACGTAGGGCAGAGCTGACGTTATTAGAACATTCTTGCGACCTTTCATAGGCAATCTGAAAGTTATCAAACAAAATACATTTTTAAAAACAAGCTTTTATACATAAAATCTGTATACTTCTCAAGAAAACCCTTTCATTTGATACCCGTATTGTAGGAGTGTTTAAAAATAACTAGTTTAAAAATAACCGCCATTTTGGGTATTCCGCCATGTTGGATTTAGAGTGACGTCGGTTAAAGATAATATCTGCTTCAAAATTGAGCAGCAAGTTTTCACAGAACAAACATACATACATCATTTTTACGGAGGAAATAGTTAAAAGTCTAGACAGTGGTGACAATTGTATTGGCATATTTCTAGATCTAACCAAGGCATTTGATACCGTGTCTATTCCTCTTTTGCTGCGTAAGCTGAATAACATAGGAATTCGGGGCACTCAGCACCAGTTGTTTCAAGATTACCTTAGTGACAGATATCAAAGTATTAAAATAGGTAAATACATTAGTGATCCGCTTCCTATCAAACACGGAGTTCCCCAGGGTAGTGTTCTTGGACCAACCCTCTTCCTTATTTTTATCAATGACATATGCAATATGAACCTAAAAAATGGTAAAGTTTTCTCATTTGCTGATGATACAGCATTGGTGTTTAGGGGCCAGAGTTGGGACCAGACCTTCCATTATGCACAGCAGGGCTTAAATCTAATTTCACAGGGATTAGGACGGAATCGTCTTATTCTGAATTCGGGTAAAACTAAATATGTCACTTTTTCGATGCTAAAAAGTTCGCAACCCTCAACCGCCCTGTACAAACTTACTTCGCACACCTACGGCTGCTTAAACCTGAAAAGAACTGACAATTGCTCCTGCACATCGCTTGATAGACCAGCAGAAATCAAATACCTTGGAGTCGTGATAGATAACCAACTTTCTTTTGCATCACATATACATGTAATAGCAAATCGTGTTAGAAAACTGACTGCAATTTTTAAAAATGTCCGTCACATAGCTAATCCCAAAATCTTGAAAGTCATGTATATGGCACTCTGTCAGTCTATTACGTTGTACTGCATTGAAACATGGGGAGGGATTGCTAAAACAAATCTGCTACCACTAGAGAGGGCTCAACGTGCTGTGTTGAAAGTCATGTTAAAACTACCTAAGCTATTTCCAACATCGGATTTATATACTGAAGCCCAAGTCCTGACGGTCCGACAGTTGTATATTCTACGTGTAATACTAAACCAACATGGCTCATTAGAACAACTAGTAGCTGACAGACATAATAAGCGACGTAAATTTAAAATTTTCAATATTCGGCATTTCCGCACACGTTTCGCACAACGATTCCAATGCTATTTGGGGAAGACGTTATACAATAATCTAAATAAAACACTTTCGATATATGAAATGAATAGGTTTAATTGCAAAAATACTGTCACTAAGTATTTACAAAGGCTAAGTTACGATGAGACAGAAAACTTATTAAAACGTATCAGTTGAGCTATGGATATATACATTAAACTTAAAATCTTCTTGTATTAAAGTAACTTTCTATGAAATACTTTTGTATTATTGTGATGAATTAGTACAATAGATTTTGTAAAACATTAGTAAACATATTACATAGATTCCATATTATACAGATGTTTAAAATCCTCTATTTATTTATCTAATATTATTTATCTAATATTATTTATCTAATATTATGTTAGCACATACAAATGGACCAAAATATCTGCGCATAACACTAGCTTACATACACACACACACACACACACACACACACACACACACACACACACATCACAAACACACATGCACACACATATCTATAAATGTACTTACATACGCACAGACATTCATGAATGCACATAATATACACATGACACAACTATGTTTTTTATAATTATAAGTTGGCACATTATTGTATGCAAACAATGCCTTTAGATGCAAAATAAATAAAACAACTATATGTAATTGGGAAGTCACTAACTCCCATACCACAGTTTATACTTTTTTGGGAGTTAGAGGCCATAATAATTTTTTGTAATCAAGTATGTAATTTTTGCAAATAAAGAGATTAATATAATAAAATAATAATAATAATTTTTACGAGCTTAAAAAAATAAAACAAGGAAGTATAGATATTTCAACCCACGGGAATCGAACCCGCGACCTCCCACTCGAATCCGAGCGCGCCGTAACTGCGCCAGGGAGGTCGTCAAAAGTTTTACTGTAATCTTGGAAATTGGGCTATAAGTGTAACTGTAGTCTTGAAAATTGGGCTATAAGTTTTATTGTAGTCTTGAAAGTTGGGCTGTAAGTTTTATTGTAGTCTTGAAAATTGGGCTATAAGTTTTATTGTAGTCTTGAAAATTGGGCTTTAAGTTAATTGTAGTCTTGTTAAAACACAACTGGCATTATAACTACTTACACTGGTGTTTCTGCTTTCAAAGGTTCTGGAAGACTCTTGAGACCATTTAATAAGTTGTCCTTCGCAGCTTGAATTTCTTCCGGTGTCACTAGTAATTCTGGAGCTTCGTCAGGTGACCTAAATAATATAAAGTTTTATTATTGAGTAAAAAGTCGGTTTACGGACGATAGATTTACGTGATAACGTCATAATTGGCCTCTTGTTTGTTTTATCGTGCCTCTCTATCGCTTGTTGCGCGCTCTCGCTTGCACGCACAGGCTCAGGTGGAACGTTACGCGGAACGTTACTATTTTTCATGTGCGTTGCTGGTGTTCATCAATTTATTAAACGTTATCACGTCAAAACCAAAACTGAGTGAGCAAGTCATCTCTCTTAGGGCTGATTTTTCAATCGCCAGATAATCGTTAACTAAGGAATATTTATGACGTTTTAACAGATTTTGTATGGCATATGTTTCAAATCTATTCCTTTGATAGTTTATCTGGCGAAAAATCGCTGGCTGGCTTAAAAAATTGGCCCTTAATATATAAAATTCTCGAAACGGCTCGACCAATTATAATGGAATTTTCTGTATATGTTCGGTAGGTCTCAGAGTAGGTCGCAAGCTATTATTTAAATTCCTAATGGCAAAACAACGTTTGCCGGGTCAGCTAGTCTTAATATATAAAATTCTCGTGCCAATTTTTGTTACCAAACTCCTCCGAAACGGCAAGACCGATTGTTTTGAAATTTTCTGTACCTATATGTTCGGTTATAGTAGTGTTATAATCTCGCTGCAGACTCGGTCATAAATCATTCGAGTGTTTCGCTTTTGTTGTTTTTTGTTGAGTTGTGCATTACTGCAGAACAACAAAAGCGAATGATTTATGACTGAGTCTGCAGCGAGATAATAACACTACTATAGTCTTGAGATTATGGTGAGCTATTTTTTATCCCTAATGGCAAAACAACGTTGGTCAGTATTGAATGGAAGCGGGCGTTATTTTGCAGAAATCCATAATTAGCAGGACAGATTAATTTGTTTTGCTATAATCCGCTACTTGAAAAGATTCTGTGTGGTACAATATGCAGGAACACTGCCCACATGAAACACCACACACAATTTTCCAACACTTTCTTCGACGCACGTTTCGTCCCGACAACGGGACATCCTCAGGAGATGTTGACTTTACAATGCGACATCGTAGAGATGTGAAGTCAACATCTCCTGAGGATGTCCCGGTGTCGGGACGAAACGTGCGTCGAAGAAAGTGTTGGAAAATTGTGTGTGGTGTTTCATGTGGGCAGTGTTCCTGCATATTGTAACATACAGAATCTTTTCAATTTGCAGATTATAGCAAAACAAATTAATCTGTCCTGCTAACGTTGGTCAGGTCAGCTAGTGTGGTGTATAAAAGGCAGTTACCCAGCAGGTGAAACAGTCAGGTTGGTGATGGGGGGTGCGCCCAGAGATGAGTTACAGCTGAACGGCCCCTCCACCCGCCCCTCCCATTGCTCGAGCGCCTCCTGTACAAAATAGTACATTTCAATATAAGTGCGGAAAGTTTGTCATTTCTTTACGAGTCTCGGTTTGTTGACCCAAGCTGAAGGCGAGGGTCAACTATGACGACGAGAAAAAATGACAATTCCGCACGTGCATTGAACGTTTTTTAATAGATTTGCGACAAAAAAATTTGGTTTTACGTGTTTGCCTGCTCCGTGTTTGCATGCCGTGTTCGTGTTCATGCGCTCCTGGTGCGCCCGCTCCGGTGCCGCGTAGGAGGAAAACACAAAAGCACTAGTGCGGAAAAGAATAACTTTGCGCACGCTAAACATACATGGAAATGTCAACTTTTTGAGCAAATGCATTAAAAATATTATTATCATCATACAACGTACAAATAAAAATTCTTTATTTCTGCCGCTTACGCCTCGTTGTCTTTTCTAATCTATATATATAAAAGAGTGAGGCATTTTGGTGATTTTGGTTGTTCCACGGATTCCGCCAAAACTATAGGTCGTAGAGATCTGAAATTTGGTACCTAGGTAGATATTAGGTCGTGAATTCGTACTAAGACGGGGATTCCAGAAATTCAAATTTTAAGGGGTAAAAACCGTTGGTTTTTTGGATTTCCCCATACAAAAGTGAAATTTTTTTCGTTGTTCCAGGAATTCCTGAAAAGCTACAAGTAGTAGGGATCTGAAATTTGGTACCCAGGTAGATATTAGGTCATAAATTCGTACTAAGACGGGGATTCCAGAAATTCCATGTTTAAGGGGAAAAAACCGTTGGTTTTCGGGATTTCTCCATACAAAAGTGTAAATTTTTTCGTTGTTCCAGGGATTCCCGAAAAACTAAAAGTCGTAGATATCTCAAATTTGGTACCTAGGTAGATATTAGGTCATGAATTCGTACTAAGACGGGGATTCCAGAAATTCCATGTTTAAGGGGTAAAAACCGTTGGTTTTCGGGATTTCTCCATACAAAAGTGTAAATTTTTTCGTTGTTCCAGGGATTCCCGAAAAACAAAAAGTCGTAGATATCTCAAATTTGGTACATAGGTAGATATTAGGTCATGAATTCGTACTAAGACGGGGATTCCAGAAATTCCATGTTTAAGGGGTAAATACCGTTGGTTTTCGGGATTTCTCCATACAAAAGTGTAAATTTTTTCGTTGTTCCAGGGATTCCCGAAAAACTAAAAGTCGTAGATATCTCAAATTTGGTACATAGGTAGATATTAGGTCATGAATTCGTACTAAGACGGGGATTCCAGAAATTCCATGTTTAAGGGGTAAAAACCGTTGGTTTTCGGGATTTCTCCATACAAAAGTGTAAATTTTTTCGTTGTTCCAGGGATTCCCGAAAAACTAAAAGTCGTAGATATCTCAAATTTGGTACCTAGGTTGATATTAGGTCATGAATTCGTACTAAGACGGGGATTCCAGAAATTCAAATTTTAAGGGGTAAAAACCGTTGGTTTTATGGATTTCTCCATACAAAAGTGTAATTTTTTTCGTTGTTCCAGGAATTCCCGAAAAGCTACAAGTCGTAGAGCTCTAAAATTTGTTACCTAGGTTGGTCCTTCGATATCCAAAGAGGAGGAAAAAATTTGAACTTTTTGGCCGCCATTTTGAAATTTTTTGTTACATGGCCGATTGCTTTAAAAATCGACTTTTGACTATGGCGGCAAGCATAGAGAAGGAATTTGTTGCCAAAATTAAAAAAAGTGGCCGCCATTTTGAACTTTTTTGTTACTGGACCGATTGCTTTGAAAATCGATATTTGACTATGGCAGCTAGCTTAGAGAAGGAATTTGTGGTCAAAATTTAAAAAAGTGGCCGCCATTTTTAACTTTTTTGTTACTGGACCGATTGCTTCGAAAATCGATATTTGACTATGGCAGCAAGCATAGAAAAGGAATTTGTGGTCAAAATTAAAAAAAAGTGGCCGCCATTTTGAACTTTTTTGTTACTGGGCCGATTTCTTTGAAAATCGATATTTGACTATGGCAGCAAGCATAGAGAAGGAATTTGTGGCCAAAATTAAAAAAAGTGGCCGCCATTTTGAACTTTTTTGTTACTGGGCCGATTGCTTTGGAAATCGATATTTGACTATGGCAGCAAGCATAGAAAAGGAATTTGTGGCCAAAATTAAAAAAAGTGGCCGCCATTTTGAACTTTTTTGTTACTGGGCCGATTGCTTTGGAAATCGATATCTGACTATGGCAGCTGGCATAGAGAAGGAATTTGTGGTCAAAATTTAAAAAAGTGGCCGCCATTTTGAACTTTTTTGTTACTGGACCGATTGCTTCGAAAATCGATATTTGACTATGGCTGCAAGCATAGAAAAGGAATTTGTGGTCAAAATTAAAAAAAAAGTGGCTGCCATTTTGAACTGTTTTGTTACTGGGCCGATTTCTTTGAAAATCGATATTTGACTATGGCAGCAAGCATAGAGAAGGAATTTGTGGCCAAAATTAAAAAAAGTGGCCGCCATTTTGAACTTTTTTGTTACTGGGCCGATTGCTTTGGAAATCGATATTTGACTATGGCAGCAAGCATAGAGAAGGAATTTGTGGCCAAAATTAAAAAAAGTGGCCGCCATTTTGAACTTTTTTGTTACTGGGCCGATTGCTTTGGAAATCGATATCTGACTATGGCAGTAAGCATAGAGAAGGAATTTGTGGTCAAAATTTAAAAAAGTGGCCGCCATTTTGAACTTTTTTGTTACTGGACCGATTGCTTTGAAAATCGATATTTGACTATGGCAGCTGGCATAGAGAAGGAATTTGTGGTCAAAATTTTAAAAAAGTGGCCGCCATTTTGAACTTTTTTGTTACTGGACCGATTGCTTCGAAAATCGATATTTGACTATGGCAGCTGGCATAGAGAAGGAATTTGTGGTCAAAATTTTAAAAAAGTGGCCGCCATTTTGAACTTTTTTGTTACTGGACCGATTGCTTCGAAAATCGATATTTGACTATGGCAGCAAGCATAGAGAAGGAATTTGTGGCCAAAATTAAAAAAAGTGGCCGCCATTTTGAACTTTTTTGTTACTGGACCGATTGCTTTGGAAATCGATATTTGACTATGGCAGCAAGCATAGAGAAGGAATTTGTGGCCAAAATTAAAAAAAGTGGCCGCCATTTTGAACTTTTTTGTTACTGGGCCGATTGCTTTGGAAATCGATATCTGACTATGGCAGTAAGCATAGAGAAGGAATTTGTGGTCAAAATATAAAAAGTGGCCACCATTTTGAACTTTTTTGTTACTGGATCGATTGCTTTGAAAATCGATATTTGACTATGGCAGCTGGCATAGAGAAGGAATTTGTGGTCAAAATTTTAAAAAATTGGCCGCCATTTTGAATTTTTTTGTCAGTGGGCCGATTGCTTTGAAAATCGACGTCTGACTATGGCAGCAAGCATAGAGAAGGAATTTGTGGTCAGAATTTAAAAAAGTGGCCGCCATTTTGAAATTTTTTGTTACTGGACCGATTGCTTTGGAAATCGACATTTGACTAAGACAGCAAGCATAGAAAAGGAATTTGTGGTCAAAATTTAAAAAAGTGGCCGCCATTTTGAACTTTTTTGTTACTGGACCGATTGCTTTGAAAATCGACGTCTGACTATGGCAGCAAGCATAGAGAAGGAATTTGTGGTCAAAATAAAAAAAAATATGAACTTTTTGCCCGCCATTTTGAAATTTTTTTGTACTGGGCCGATTGGTTTGAAAATCGACGTCTGACTATGGCAGCAAGCATAGAGAAGGAATTTGTGGTCAAAATTTAAAAAAAAATGAACTTTTTGGCCGCCATTTTGAACTTTTTTGTAACTGGGCCGATTGCTTTGAAAAACCATATCTGACTATGGTCGCAAGCATAAATAAGGAATTTGTGGTCGAAATTTAAAAAAAATTTGGCCTTATTGGCTTTTTTGTTACTGGACCGATTGCTTTGAAAATTGATATCTGACTATCGCCGCAAGCATAGAGAAGGAATTTGTGGTCAAAATTTAAAAAAATTGAACTTTTTGGCCGCCATTTTGAACTTTTTTGTAACTGGGCCGATTGCTTTGAAAAACCATATCTGACTATGGTAGCAAGCATAGAGAAGGAATTTGTGGTCGAAATTTAAAAAATTTTGACCTTATCGGCCGCCATTTTGAACGTTTTTGTTACTGGACCGATTGCTTTGAAAATTTATATCTGACTATCGCAGCAAGCATAGAGAAGGAATTTGTGGCCAAAATTTAAAAATTTTGATCTTTTTGGCCGCCATTTTGAACTTTTTTGTTACTGAGCCGATTGCTTTGAAAATCGATATCTGACTATCGCAGCAAGCATAGAGAAGGAATTTGTGGTCAAGATAAAAAATGATGAACTTTTTGGCCGCCATTTTGAACTTTTTTGTTACTGGGCCGATTCCTTTGAAATCGACGTCTGACTATAACCAGCAAGCATTAGGAAATATTTAGTGGACAAAATTAAATTAAATGACGGTTAATACAAGAATTTTGGAAACTTAACGCCTGAGGGAGTAAAGCAGAAGATCAACGTGAGCGAAGCCGCGGGCGTTTGCTAGTAGTATATAAAATTCTCATGTCAATTTTAGCTACCATTCCAAACTCCTCCGTAACGATTTGTCATGAGATTTTCTGTGTATATTCGGTAGGCCAAGAGTAGAACTTAACCAATTTTTTTACGTCCATAGTGGCAAAACAACGTTTGCTGGGTCAGCTAGCGCTATATAATAATATGTTATAGAAGTATTATAATATATAATGCTCACTGACCTGTACAGCTTTTAATTGTTGAATCTCCTCCGCCCATTTTGCTACACTGTTGAACTCACTGACGTAAGTCTGTTTCAAGGCCTCGTTGAATGCGATGGGGTACAGGGTACACCATATTGATACATCAGCTGCGGTGAGTTTATCCTGTAACAATAATTAATTTCAAAAGAAAATATTAAGGGGATTTATTGAATTTATTTTTGTCTTTCTCACTCTCACGGATACGTTGGTAGGTGCGACATGCAGCGTCGCGGAAGAATATAACCTTTTACCTAATTACTCAAAAACTAAGACAGTCATCAAAAATCGGTTTCTCAGCGTTTTTGGATGTTATTACCGACACATTTAAACAAAAATTACAATTACATCCATTGTAGTTTCCGATATAAAACAGGAAACCTGAGATTTTGGAGCAACGTTTGGGAGAACTTGCTATCGAGAAAATTTTATCCAATTGTGTTTCTGCTTCTTAGCGATTTTAGATTAAAGACCCAAAATACATGACGTGTAAATTTGAAAGTAATTTTCTTTATAGTTTTTACGTAAAACTTCATTCAAAATCACTTAAATATGGCTTGTACGCCGTTAAAGATTGCCCGCAAAATTCTAATTTTATTTGGTTTATGCAAAGGATGATGGATGGAATCCCGTATCAAGCTGAATCAGATCCAAACTTTATTTTTTACAGACTACAATCTCCACATTAACTACTACAACCCTAACTACTGGAACCCTCGTAAACTTAGTTTTAAGTTGACTTGTAGTTATCACCGTACATAATATTATGTAACAAATATTGTTGACGTTTTACAAGTGCCTTGTAAGTTAGGCCTATGTGAAATAAATATAATTTGACTTTGACTTGACTTGACAATTTTTTTTAATTAACATCCGGAATCCAAAGCAATATGCATATAAATTTTGTACTTCTTAATAAAATCAGTGTGACAGGAAATGTGGATTGAAAATAAAGTATCTTTTTGTATGCACAATAAAATTCCGGATATGAAAAACGAATTTAATATAGGTCGCACAACGAAAATTGAGGCGAACACGGCACTCACACTAACGTAATATTTGCATACAAGGTGTTTCATTTTTGTAAGATGTAAGACGGGACATCAGTTTATACAATTCAGTCATAATTACATTAGATCTGTCTTTTTTACGTTTTCTTTAAAATAATTGAACACATTAAATACAATTTCACGACTTTGTCGATGTTGTTTTTGCATCCTGTTGTAGAAGAAGATGTTATAGTAATACCGCCACAAAATATTGTTACGTGCTGGGGTTTGAAGATTGGAATGAAAACACTTGATGACCATTTTATTTTGCACTTCTTATCCGAAATGTATCTCTTGATCGCTTGTAGTTTGATTGACTGATTGACAGAATGACTTAGCGTAAGGTATAAATTATGGTATTCTGTGTCAATAGGTATACAAATAACAAGTATTTAATAATAAGTAATATATAAATCTATCGTTGTATTGTTATAAAAGCAAAATCACAATCAAAACAAAATTATAACTCAATTTCTATTTAAAAAAGTGAACCGCCTTCAAAAAACATACCCCAAAATAATTCTAATAATGTAAGCACAAAATAATTTTCTGATAATAATTATGTGGGTATTAAGTATACCCATTTTTTTTCATACAACACTCTGTATCATTCTCTGTCAAATGTCAGCGCATCGGCGTATACAGACACAAACTTTGCTTGTGTTGTTCGCCTCAACTCTCGCTGTGCGACCTATACCAATGGTTCTCAAATACCTTTTTTTATTTTCCTAGAATATTTTGGTTTTAGTTCATGAAAAAACTTGACACCACCTCCGGTCATTTTCTTTTTAGAAAGACATAGTCATAAGCATAGACTGTAAAAACTGATAAATTACAGGTCAATTGCAAGAATGTAATAAAAGGTAGTATAGGTAGTTCAATGCACAAAAATACTGCCCACTCCTTGACAATTGCTCATGTATCATAAGATTCTGATATACTAGTTATAGAATATAAAAGTATTATAATATTATTTGTGATGTTGTTGTCACTGACCTGTAACAATAGTAACACACACTGTAACAATAGTCGATTATAGGACTTATTTCCAAAAAAATCACATGGCACTCCAGGAGTGCCGACAAAGTGGATGTGGTGTCGGTTACAGTAACAGTTTGAGGTGTCGATTAAAGTAGCAGTGTGACTTGTCAGTTACGATATAAATAGCTTCACGAATTATGGTTTTTTCACCTAAAGAACACCTTTTGGCACCTACAGAAGACAAAATCTTGTAATCTATAAAGTACTTACCCCAACAATATATTTCTGTTTCTTCAATATCCTCTCAATAACATGTAGTAAGGTATTGAATGCTTGCTTTAAATCTGACGGCACAGACTTGCTAGTCAATATTGCGGATACCACAGGGTGAAGGCGGGTGGCTTCCCACTCCAGCATTTGGTTACTGAAACGCATGGAATCTATAGTGATTTTTAACTCTAACAGTATGAGGCAGTACAATTGTACCCCACTTTACGGCGAAATTCGCGTATAGGGAATTAATGGACTATGATAAAATGACAAGCCAAATAAATAGTATTTATTCAGTCAATTAATAAGTAATAACGGTTACCAAAAAGTTTTTACTAGATAGATAGGTCAAAACTTTTTGGTAACCGGGGAACATACATAAAAAAAAAAGATTCCGACGAATTGAGAACCTCCTCCATTTTTTGAAGTTGGTTAAAAATTAAAATTATTGGCAATATATTAATGTTACTGTCTGAGTTCTTAATCATATGCATTTGCATGAAGCAGGATAAATTAGCAGAAATTTCTAATAATCTGGGCTCTGATTGCATAAGGAAAATGTATTCATCGTTATCCTAAGCGTGAGCAAATTCTGTGCCCCGATTGGCTGATCAGGTAACCAATCAGCGGGCAGTATGTGTTCGTAATTATGATAACTATGAATACGTTTCTCTTACACAATTGCCTAACGTGTCTTAACGAATTTGCGCTATAATGGGTTGCGTGAAGCTGGGTGTTACTGTATTAAACCTAGAAGTAAAGAAATTACCATACCTTACCTTGACTTAACTCCTATGATTTTGTCAAGGTATGGTATGGATAATTTTTGTCTGCATTATCACTTACTATCAGTGGAGATATAACTACTAACAGTGGAGATACTCAAATAATTCAAAAACAGACTTGACAAACACCTTTGAAGCAATAGAGATTGATATAGGCACATCAGTGAAAGCTGCGTAGCCTATTACCAAATAACAATAACTCTCTCATGAACTATGGGAATTTTTTAGTCAAATGTGAGTTGCCCATAGGAATTACAGATATTTCAATCCACAATGACGCGCCCCACTCTGTCAAACTCCATGTGAATCGAATGAAACATAAGCGATTTTGACAGAGTAGGGCGCGTCTTTGTGGGTTAAAATATCTATAACAGAGGGATTTGAACCAACATTTTTTTATTTCTTTGCATACATGACGACATAATGCATTGACGACCGAATGGCGTAGTGGTAGCGAAGCTGCTGTCTGCGCTGGAGGTCGTGGGTTCGATTCCCACTACTGGTAAATGTTTGTGTGATGAGCATGAATGTTTTCCAGAGTCTGGGTGTTAATATATTATATTTATGTATATTAGTATGTATGTATATTTATCAGTCATCTAGCACCCATAACACAAGCTATCGCTTACTTTGGGTCTAGTTTGCGATGTGTAATTTGTTTATTTATTTATATATACAGTCAAAATGCCCTGTCAGGGCGTGGCATATATAACACTAAATCTAAACATTTTTTCCATATTTAAAAGTCATTTTATAAATTATTACAAATAATATTGAGTTGGATGCCGTTGAGTTCCTCCTTGGCTTATCACAGCCACTTGATGTGTGTGTGGTGTGGTGTGAAGAGATTTCGGCCAATGGCGGAAAAGTCCCAGAAGAAGAAAGAAAGAAAGTGTGTGTGGTGTAATTTCTTTTACCATTGCCCACTTTCCGAGGCCTCAGGGTAGAGGTACACAGCAGCTGCATTGCTGCTGAAGATGATAAGCTCCTCGTCCACCTCCAGTAGCGGCAGCACCGCCGGCCCAGCACACTTCTGCGCAACCGCTGCATCATTGTTAGAAGGTTCAATTCCCATTACAGGTAAAATTATTGACAAAAGTTAAAATGTAGCTATGACGCGGCAAACATTGTTTTGCCATTAGGGATATCGCTTATGACCTACTCTGAGATCTACCGAACATAGATACACAGAAAATTTCACAAGAATCGGTCCAGCTATTTTGGATAAGATAAAACAATGTTTCACTCCCTTCCATGACCAACTTGATACAAACAGATCTATGAATGCAAACCTGAGCATACTATAGGTACTTCTTAGAATTATAAATCAGGCTGAACCTTGGCATGCCAGTAGGTGGTAGCTATAGTGGTGCAACCATCTGCTTAGAAAGGCTTTTGGAAATTGAACCCTTAAGGGTGGTAAATAAGGGCTACAGGCAGTCCTCTTGTTTGATAATTAATCTTGCCCTAGAACCTGTAGGCCAAACTTATTCGCTACAGCAAAGCAAACCCCAAAGAAGAACTAATGAATCATTCACACTGGTAGTTTAAATCAGTAGTTAGCTTAGAAAGACGTTATACTCTTACAGGAAGTTATAACCACATGTAAAAACCCTAGAAAAAACTGATATGATGCAATAGTAATATATAAATAAATCACAAAAATATAGCCAAGTAATAAATAGGTTTAAAAGTATATTTAAACAGACATATTTATACAGATATTAATCCAATATTTATTAAAATAATAAGAGCGAAACTCTCATTCTTACCTTCGAGTGTACACTTATGGGTAACGAGACTTTTTCCTGCTAGTTTAGCAGCCACAAGCAGTTTCAGCGTTGCTGTGTTATTTTCATTCGAATAAACCTTCATTTTTAGTTTTAATTATTTTATATCCTACTTATAAACGTATTTTAGATACATAACCTAAAACTCCAAACTCGTAAAGTTGGCGAATTTCAAATCTGCCATTTTGGCATTTGCCTTGCGAGATGACATGACAACCAAATGACATGGGAATGACATCGGTTGACATATGACAGCCTCTAACAATATGTGTTTATTGTGTCCCTGTGTCCCTGTATCGATCTATGAAATGCCTTAAAACAAGTGTTATATGTCTATGCCTTAAAAAATTTTTGCCTCATCTTGAAAGTCATTCCTCAGAGTCATTCCTTGCTCTGTGGCCTCATCGACGTTTACAAACTTAGGCTGACATTTATATGACATTTATGGACATTCTTTTGTTTCTGTAGAACGTCAAACCATAGAGTATATTGAATAAAGGATGTCGATATAGCTGTGTGGTCTGTGGGATATGCATTGTGCTCTATGCTTCAGTCCACAGAATCATACAGAATACATAAACTCCTGGGCCCTGGCAGCTGGCTTTTGGCTTTAGTCATAGACAACCACAGCAGAGAGACTTTAGTCGAATATTTTCTGTTCGCAGGAGATGTTTTCGCGTTTCGCGTAAAGTTTGTGTAGGTACCTATGTTCCAAATGATTGTACATTAATTATTGCTAACAAAAATATTCAGTAGGTATGTGCCGCGGCATTATTCAGTGAATAATTTATAACAGCGTAATCTTATCAAAATATTGATAATTATTGTTTTGTGTTAAAACTTAAAAGTGTGAATTGAAAAAACCAAAATGAGGTTGGCGGGCATGATTTTTTCGAATGTTACCAAAATGTTGGACTTTTACTCACAGTTCAACCCATCGCCGCTTTCAATAAAGCAATTCATCGATTTCGGTAAGTCTATATTACCAATATCGTGAAAATATTTCGCGGTTTTTCTTTAGACAACTCAAGGTCTGTCAGAAAAAAATCATGTTGTTTTGTTATTTACTGTGTAGGTACCTTACGCAATGATATCAATAATTTAATTTATGTGATAATTAAACTAGAAAAAAATAAAATAAAATGTAGGCATTAAATATGTCAAGGTCATACAGGTTAACAATTCGCGATTGTATACCTACAGTACTTTATACTATAGTAATTTATTTATATCGTAAATAATTACGCATGCTTCAGAGAACAGTAGAAAACTTGCTGATTTAAAAGTTACGATTTTATGTGCAATAAACTTATGATTTTATATAAAATCACACCATTGTGTAGTGGTTATGAATTATATTTAATTTAGAGGTGTGTTCAGATTTATGTGCGATACCTATTTACGGAGTGTGTGTTAGCAGGCTTCACACAGTTTTGTCAACATTATAGACAACTCTGAGGCAAGCAGATTTTCAAATTTTTTCCTCTAACATAAAGCATGCCATGCCATGTTATAATTTGCCAGAAACACTCAAATCTGTGAAACTAAAAAAACTCTCACCTATAGTGAGATTCAAAACTCATACCCTCTATGGGGAGAAAAAAATGGGGTGTAAATAAACACTATTTGTCACTTTCTTTAAATACTCATCATTATTATTATATTCTTTTCAGTAGTTATCGGTATTTATTAAGTATTGTATTTATTGTTATATTAGTATGTATTCATATAATGTATGTAATTGTATTATGTACTTTGTAGTAGGTATGTATCATATATTATGTATTAATATGTACCAATATTTTGTTTACTTTAATTTTTGTATAGAATATTTTTGCTATGTGCCCTCAGACCTATCCCATTTTTCTCTTCACCTTACTCACACTTAGGGTAGCTGGAAGAAATCTCTTCTTTATATAAGCTATCCTATGCATTTTTTTTAAGTCTGTTTTCTTATATGTTGTTGGTGCATAAATAATAAAAATAAATAAACTCTGAAATACTGAGTTCTCGTGCTGACACACATATTATATCCATATTTTACCTTTAATGTAACTTAGTTACCTATCCATCCATGTGTTTACGCTAACATAATGTAACTTAGTTATCCATCCATGTGTTTACACTAACATATTGTAAGAAAAATGTGGTAGAGCGTTGTCCATTTTTAAACTAAATCCCTACCAAAGAATGTGAGTTTGTTGGTTTGTTTGTCCTTCAATTACTCCACAATAGAGCGACAATCAACAAGATTTTTTACACAGACATAGTTGAAAGGATGAAGTCACGTTAGGCTACTTTGTCTGGATATTTTCCTACTTTTGAATTTGATAATTATATTACTACTTTATTATAAAGTACGATAAATATTAAATATAATGATACATACACTGGAAAAAAATTCAAATCGAACAAAGATTTATAAAGTTACAGGCATTTTAATTTTGGAGTGGGAGGATCTTCTATCCTTTTCTCGCAAAACGCAAATTTGTATGAAGCCTCTCGAAGCTACTATGGCATTCATAAGGTGTGGCGTCACAATTTAATATTGCTATCTCAGTCTAATTAGAAATGTTTAAGTAAATGCTTATAACTTTTTTGTTATTTGATCGATTTAATTAGTTTTTTCAGAGTTTGTCATTATTTTTATCCTAGTTTATAATAAAGTGATAAAAAAATTGGAGTCAAATACCCAATTCCTATCTATGAAAAACCAAAGTTCATACAGGTGAAACTGGGGCTAACAGCTAGTATTAGTCTAATACAGTGGTTGCATCACCACACTAACAATGTAAACATAATATCAAGTCACTAACTAAAGCCTCCCCCACACAGGCGCGTTATTATCGCGCGATAATATCGCAAGCGTTATTGCGATATCTGTTTTCAGTACATTTTGTATTAGGATGCGTCCGTCGTCCCACACAGGCGCGTTATTATCGCGCGTTATTATCGCAGCAGTGTGTAACTACTTGATCATCCTAATACAAAATGTACTGAAAACAGATATCGCAATAACGCTTGCGATATTATCGCGCGATAATAACGCGCCTGTGTGGGGGAGGCTTAATACTTGGAAAGCACTGTCATGACTATCAGCTGTGACCTAAATAAACATACAATTGATACTTTAAATTGTAATTTATTGTTTAAGTGTTGTTTAAACTGTAATTTTGTTTAATGGTTGTGCTGTAGTTAGGGCATCGAAACTCGGTTCAATTTCAAAAAACCGGGTTTTCGGGTCTAAGAGTAATCAAAACCCGGGTAGACCGGTTTTTCCGAGCATTTCGATCTTTTTATTGTAATTTTTTTTTATACACTAATCGGCGTTTACTTATATATCGATTCTTTTCAATCTTTTCATTTCTGAAAATGGCCAGTGGAGATGATAATGCCATACTCGCAATTTTACTCTCTACCTGTTATCACACTCACAATAATAATATTATAAAAGCGAAAGTTTGTGTGTAAGTGTGTGTGCGTGTGTAACTGTGTATGTTTGTTACTCCTTCACGCCGCAACTACATAACCAATTTGGCTGAAATTTTAACATAGATAGCTCATAACCCAGATTAAAACATAGGCTTCTTTTTATCCCGGAAAATCCATAGTTTCCATGGGATATTTAAAAAACCCTAATTTTCAACAGTAATCTATAGGTAGATTAATTTGACAATCTTTCCTGAAAGTAGGTGTAAGTAAAGGTAATTGAAAAGGAAATTAAATTTTTTCTCGGGATCAGTAAAAAATCTCTAAAGCTAATGTCTTATAAACTTACCAAATTGCGTAAAAAAAATTAAAAATATGAATTTTCTTTCAATTTTAACAAATAAATCGGTGAGAGAATATGAATCTGCATAGGTACAAATTTCAGCTGTATTCTGAGGTACAAATTTTAATAAAACTTGAAATTACAGTATATTTTTATTATTGAATTACAATCCTAAATATAAAATTAACTTTATTCTTAAAGTTTAAATTGATTGATTGATACAAATCTCATTTTCCTTCGGATGCTAAAATTTTCGAAACTACTTCACTTGTGTCCATCTCTTCATTAATAATACCTTCGTCTTTAAAATAAGCATTCAAGCCCACATCACCTGCTTTAGTCGATAAAGGAACCATTTTATCAGGTTTTATTGACTTCCCACCTTTGAATAAATTAAAAAAATCATCTCCAGTAGGTATTTTATTATCTACGCTATCTTTATTATTATCTGTATCATTGCAATCGGTACTAAGTAAAAAAGTTTGTGACTGAGAGTTTCAAAACGCATCTCCTTGTATATGGATTGTCTCCAAACTCTTATTTTAGAGATCTTATAAGTTTTATTCAAAGAAACGACAGAATTGAATGATTCGCTCTTAGAAAGTACTGTGTTTTTAACCTCTTGGGACGTTTTTGCGTGTTCTTGTGAATTATTAAATAATGTTTGAAACAAATTATCTTCTTCATCGTTCAATACATTTAGGGAATCCAATAAAAGGCCGTTTAGGCAGAGTTTTGTATTGGATTCGGACTTATTTCTTTTTTCAAAAGTTTCATCTATAATGTTGGCAGGATTGGATTGTTCTATTTTTAAATCGTCTATTTCCATAGAACATTCTTGCATGTTATAATTTTTTTTTTATTTTGAATCATAATGTATGGGACAACACCCAGACCCGAGACAACAACAAATATATTAAAAAAACCCGAAAAACCCGAGTTTTAAAAATCAAACCCGGTTTTTTTTTGTAATCCTCAGAACCGGGAAAACCCGGGTTTTTTCGGTCCGGGTAAACCCGGTCTCGATGCCCTAGCTGTAGTGTGTGTGAAGAAAATGCTGTGTGTGTGTGTGAAGTATGTGTGATCTTTAAAATAGGCAGAAATTGCGAAAAAAGAGTAGGAGAAATGGTGGGGCCATTTTTTTTTTACCCACAGGGAATGTCTGACGCATACCCCTCCGTCAGGGGACCCAGAGTGGTTATGTGGGGTTTGCACCCACTTAGAACCTGTGCTTCGCTACGATGGTCCACGTTGGCGGGAGTACGGGATTCACTTGCGTATTCACCGCGCTCTCGCCAAGAAATGGTGGGTCCACTGACATATCTGATAGAATATTGAATGAAAGCAGTCGTTATTTTGCGGAAATCCATAATTAGCAGGACAGATTAATTTGTTTTGCTATAATCCGAATACGAAATCGTAGAGTCAGTTGACTCTACGATTTCGAATTGTGAAGTCAACATCTCCTGAAGATGCCCTGGTGTCGAGACGAAACGTGCGTCGAAGAAAGTGTTGGAAAATTCTGTGTGGTGTTTCATGTCGGCAGTGTTCCTGCATATTGTACCATACAGAATCTTTTCAAGTAGCGGATTATAGCAAAACAAATTAATCTGTCCCGCTAATATTTGATAGAAATTCAAGTTACTGGTCGAGTAATGCAAAAAACAAATAGGTATTGTAGTCTGCTGTTTTGTAGTTTGCTTAAATAGCTATCACGGTATGCTGTTAACTAACTATACTAACTTATCAAATTCCAAAAAGCTGTAACATATTGACAGGGAAATTTACAGCACTCTCTTATTATTTCTTAAAAGTCTTTTCTCCTATAATAATATTATGTTATACAATAAGCCATGATGTCTGGTCTGGCATACTGCGTACTTACTAGTACATAAACTAGTCTTTGACAATAATTTAGTACAATAATTGATTATACATAGTCACAGACCTAGGTCCGTGACTATGTATAATCAATTATTGTACACAAACAATCCCTCTAGGTATATTGTATAATCACAATAAGTAATAAAGTAACTGTACCTACTGGTGACTTACTTGTAATGTTATTACACTATATTATACATATTACCTAAAGGTTTGTAAGTAATGTGTATGTTTGTTATTTTTCAATTTGTTGAGGTGTGCAATGTGCATTACTGCAGAACAACAAAAGCCAAACAAAAGCGAAACACTCGAATGATTTATGACCGAGTCTGCAGCGAGATAATAACACTACTATAGCAAGGCTACGGCCAAACCTCTCTCTAATTCTGAGAGAGACAGCGTCCACACTCCACTTGTGGAACACGAAAAATTACTTGGCGATACATCTTTGCTAGTGGCGTGGTAACTAGCCGCGGCCGAAGCCTTCCACCAGACCAAAGTGGTAGAGATTTTCAAGATAAAGACAGTGCTATCAAAATATCTCAATCGGAAAATTCCAAGAGTATGGGAAAGCATGCTTCTGGCTTGGTGCCAGATAGTAGTACATAGTTACTAGTTAGATATACTGAGTAGTAAGTCTAGGTCAATGCCGGGCTGTCTTAAGAGCAGCCTTCCTGGTTAGTTTTTTCATACAAACGCTCGTACGCGATTATGACGTTTTAACAAAATATCTTGAAATATTTTTAACATGTAAGTACCTTGCACACTATATCTAGGTTTGTATACAAACAGAAATAAAAATTTATTAGCAACAAATTCAGTACCAGCCTCCAAAAATATGAATTCTTGCAGAAGTTTTACGTAAACTTTGCTCATTTTGCTCAGCTCATATATTGTAAAAGTAAAAAAATAACTGTATAGAAACCTCGTACAACAATACAGTACAATAGAGATTCGAAATAACAAACATAATTTACACATAGGTACTTGTAGTAAGGCCTTTTCAAAATCACGTATTTCCTGGAACAAGTTTCATGAAATTGCCGCGCTATTTTTCCGCTTTTTTTTTTCTTGAACGTCCGACCGATGGGCGAAGACACAGGCGTTATCTCGTTTTTTTCGTAGTGCGTCTTTTTCTAGGATTGCGTTCGACGAAACAGCAAGCCAGTAGACCACGCCTTCGTTGTACTTGGATGATCCGGGAAGGGTCCTCTTAAACCAAATAACGATGTGTTATAGTATCTCAGCCAATGGCTGATGAAGTGAAAACTAAATTTTATAATGCAACTGTCAAAAAAGATTTACTAACTCAGGGTTACTAATTACTATAAGTACCATTGAAGAATATTTTTTTTATAAAACGAAGGATTTACGATTCTACCACCAACTTCAGAAGCAAGTTTGCACCGAGAAGAACTCGCGAGAAACTCGGCATTTGCTCTTTCAAAAATGTGATTACATAATTCAACCTAGTTTTTATGGAGTCTCGTGAGGGGACGAAAGCATATATCCCTTCATAGGATGGAGTCATGGGGGGGCAATTCATGTACGTTCTCACTTCTCAGTTCTCACACATTGAGTGACGTGAAATGTAAATCAAGAAATAAAATAATAAAATTTACATTGACAAATTAGCTTTACGTGTCTTGGTTTAGAGTGTAAAATTGAATGTATTTCAACATAATACAATCTTCAACCTTATAGCGAAAAGTGTATTCAATTTCAGTACCATGTTGCGTTTTGAATATTACATTCAATTTTACGCTCTATGTAAATATACCTAATTCCAATTTATAATATTCCTTCACGTTATTGGTTGCCTGGAAGAAATCGCTATGTAAAAATAAGGCCGCCAAATTGTACTCAGATTATTTCTTTTTTTGTTTTTGTTCTGTGGTGTGCAATTAAGTGTTTATCTATCTATCTATCTAATCTTTCAGTGTCCGCAAAAAAGGGTTTTGATTTCAAAATCGTCTGCTTGCCTACCTGACGTACTTTTCATAAGGCCGACACGTGGAAACCCGGTATACAATGCTATAATAGTTATGTTTATGACTAGACTTCCCCCTGCATACTGCATCCCGCCGCAAATAGCCGTGTGTGTGTGTCAATTGTAGGAAACGTCAACCGGGCGCGTGCGCGTACGCACGTTCCCTGTGAGTTGTGACGTCAGCCAATTTACTGATCCAGTAACATCCCATGACGTCACAGAGTTAACTGAACGGGTGGATTTAGGCTGCTCTTCCACCAGAGATATCGTTCGTTCGTTCGTTCGTTTCAGCCGACGGACGTCCACTGCTGGACAAAGGCCTCCTGCAATGCTTTTCAGCGCACACGGTCCTGCGCCATTCGTATCCAGCGCCTTCCCGCGACTCTTTTAATGTCGTCAGTCCATCTGTTCGGAGATCTGCCAACACTGCGCTTTCCCGTGCGGGGTCGCCATTCCAGCACTTTGGGTCCCCAACATCCGTCGGTTCTACGAGCTATGTGCCCCGCCCATTGCCACTTCAGCTTCGCGATACGTTGAGCTATGTCAGTAACTCAGTCTACGGATCTCCTCATTTCTGATTCGATCACGCAGAGAAACTCCGACCATAGCTCTCTCCATCGCTCGCTGATACCAGAGATATGCTATGCTATATTATGTTGCTAATTGCTATGGATGCGTTTGTTATCCACCAATCCATTTGTACACATAGCTTAGCACTGGTGGAAACAGATTCAGCTATAGTAGTGTGATTATCTCGCTGCAGACTCGGTCATAAATCATTCGAGTGTTTCGCTTTTTTTGCCATATAAATTTTTTCTCACTTAGGGACATCCAATATAGATAACAACCCGCTCCCGGACCCAGAGATCATACCTTAAAAGTTTCATAACGATCGGTCCAGCCGTCTCGGAGGAGTTTGGTTACAAAGAAAATCGAGAGAATTTTATATATTAGAAAGAAGACTAGCTGACCCGGCAAACGTTGTTTTGCCATATAATTTTTTTTTCTCACTTAGGATCATAAAAATATAACAACCTGCTCCCAGACCCAGAGAGTATTCACTGAAACTTTCATAACGATCGGTCCAGCAGTTTCGGAGGAGTTTGGTAACAAAGATAAACGCGAGAATTTTATATATTAGAGATTATTATTTGTGTGGTCTCATCACGGTCTCATCACAGAAATATTAAGGTCTCATGATCCAGATATATAATATTATGCAAGACACAGTTCCTTCAGTGACCTTTATGTGCAAGGTATACATACCTGGCCTCGCTATCGCATTAGCGCAGTTTTCCTAGTACCTACTAAGCAATATATGAACTACGAAGGTCTGATGGAAATGCTTCCGGCAACCAAGTACTGGCATGAGGTCGATACACACTTGTAACACGCGACGCTATCTAATCAACGATATATGATGCCATTGAGTTTCCACCTATAGGTTCAAAACTTCAAACAATTGGATAAGTGAGGGTTCTAGGGACCGCGATCTCAGGTTTCTTACTAACCAGACGGACGGAGGACAGTGGAGTCTTAGTAAGTAGGGTCCCGTTTTCACCCTTTGGGTACGGAACCTATAACAGACGCACATTTGGTCGTTCGAATACGATGTAAGTTTCTTGACTATTGATCATAATAAAAGACGAACATTTGGTGATTAATAGTCTCTTTACTTTTAAAACTGTAAGTCACTAAAAATCTTTTAACGGTGTAGAAGCCGTATTTAAGCGATTTTGAATGAAGTTTAATTCAAAAACTATAAAGACAACTACTTTCATGTCATGTATTTTGGGTCTTTAATCTGAAATCGCTAAGAAGCAGAAACACGATTGGATAACTTTTTCTCGATAGAAAGTTCTCCCAAAAGGTGCCCCAAAATCTCAGTTTTTCTAAGTTTTATCGGAAACTACAATGGATGTAATTGTAGTTTTTGTTTAAAGGTAATAATATAATATGCAGAAACGCTTAGAAACAGATTTTTGATAAATGGCTTTAATAATTAGGTAAAAGGTCGTTTTTCTGTTACATATATTCTTCCGCGTATACATTTGTTTACAAGTTTCGACACTTACGCGTCGAGGCGTGTGTAGAACCGGTCCTATGGTCACTCAAGTCATACAAGATTTGTGAGAACTTGCATACCACTTTGTAGTTTGTACCCAATTACTAGCGCTTACTAAGTGGCGAGTGCTTCTGCGGACTGGCGGAGGAGAACCTCCACCATGTCTTGTGGGAGTGCTCCTTATACGAGGACCTCCGGTGCTTGCTGCTGGACGGGATCGTTCGCGAAGTTCCTGGCCCAGTTTATTATCATGATCTCGTGGGTTCGGCGGCCAACTTCGGAAAGCTACGGGAGTTCGCGCACGCACATAAGAGGCGAAGCGGCTTAGAGTGACACAGAGAATTTATGCTATGGATAGCGACGGCGCGGCGAGTCCGTATTTTGTATCGTCCTGCCCCAGAATGGGGAGAGTGAGTTCATAGGTACAAGGAGCGAGAGGAAACAACTTGTAGGGAGTCAAGAAGGCGTCCCGGGAACACGCTAAGAGCAAGTACCGAACGGGCGCCCTCCCGCGTTTCGGCCCCCATAACCGCGAGGTTGATTGGGCCATGGGTGGTGGAGGGTTGTCCCTATACCGCTTACTAAGACTACTATGGCCCGTTTCAGTCGACGGAAGTCCAGTGTCCACTGCTGGACAAGAGCCTCCTGCAATGATTTCCAGCTCACACGGTCCTTGCCCCACCCAGTGACTTCCCGCGTTTCTATGTCGTCTGTCCATCTGGTTGGGCCCTTGGGGGTCTGCCAAATGCCAACATTGCGCTTTCCCGTGCGCATGATAGGTGCGTACGTATCACGCACCTATCATATCGAATTTCAAGGGAAAAATGATAACATCAAAATCGGTAATTCTCCGTCATTGACGTTTTTATCAGTTTCTGTGGCATTGATTGTGGTTTTCGGCTTTGTTTTACCGAATTGCGAACGATGACCTAGATAATATTATATCGATTGAGTTTTTGTAGGGTTCCAAACCAAAATATTAAAACTAGAACCCTTATGGTGGGACTTTCTCCGTCCGTCCGTCTATCACACTCGATTACTTCAGTAACTATTAAAGCTATGTCGCAGCTATGCCTCGACATTTACGCCTGTCGCAAACTTGTCTCTAGATTTACCTACGCCTTTTGCAAACTTGTCCCGAGATTTACCTACGCCTGTCGCAAACCTGTCGCGAGATTTACCTACGCCTGTCGCAAACCTGTCGCGAGATTTACCTACGCCTGTCGCAAAGCTGTCGCGAGATTTACCTACGCCTGTCGCAAAGCTGTCGCGAGATTTACCTACGCCTGTCGCAAACTTCTCGCGAGATTTACCTACACCGGTCGATCGCAAACCTGTCTCAAGATTTACCTACGCCTGTCGCAAAGCTGTCGCGAGATTTACCTACGCCTGTCGCAAAGCTGTCGCGAGATTTACCTACGCCTGTCGCAAACTTCTCGCGAGATTTACCTACACCGGTCGATCGCAAACCTGTCTCAAGATTTACCTACGCCTGTCGCAAAACTGTCGCGAGATTTACCTACGCTTGTCGCAAACCTGTCGCTTGATTAACCTACGCCTGTCGCAAACCTGTCGCTTGATTTACCTACGCCTGTCGCAAACCTGGCGCGAGATTTACCTACGCCTGTCGCAAACTTGTCGCGAGATTTACCTACACCTGTCGCAAACTTTTCCCGAGATTTACCTACGCCTGTCGCAAACCTGTCGCGAAATACGTAATGAGTGGACTCTTCAAAAAAGTCGTAACAACAATAGTGGTAGTAACTATTAGTTACGAATTTTTGTTTTAAGTTATAAAACAAAGTACTTAGTTGAAACAAAGAAAGGCTGACAAGGTAAAATAACAAGTGCTCATTAAATAATTTTATAGCTATTGCGATATGGCCATGATGTTACGGATTTGAAGTGAGCGAGTGATCGATAAGTGATGATACCAATAAAAATATGATAGCGGATAATACTGTTTCAAGTCGAGGCTTAGCGATAATCAGATTAGATGTACTCGACTTAACTTGATCACCTCACTATACCACACCTAGAGTGACGTTAACGGCGTAGAAGCGGTATTTAAGTGATTTTGAATGAAGTTTTACAATTACTTTCAAAAAACGTCATGTATTTTGGGTCTTTAATCTAAAATCGCTTAGAAGCAGAAACACGATTGGATAAAACTTTCTCGATAGAAAGTTCTCCCAAAAGTTGCTCCAAAACTTCAGTTTTCCTGTTTTAGGTATATCGGAAACTACAATGGATGTCATTGTAATTTTTGTTTTAATGTGTCGGTAATAATAATATTATAAAACTCTTAGAAACAGATTTTTGATAACTGTCTTAGTTTTTGGGTAATTAGGTAAAAGGTTGTTTTTCTGTTATATTCTTCCGCGACACTGCATGTCGCACCTACCTACGTATCCGTGAGAGTGAGAAAGACAAAAATAAATTCAATAAATCCCCTTAACTTGATCACTTCACTATACCACACCTAGAGTAATGATAAGGCGATACAAAACGCAATTTCAAACTTTATTTGCGTATGAGAATTTTTAGGTAATATCTCCCGACCATGCGAGAGATATAATAGTGGTTGATTCCGTTGTGCAAAATCTCTAAACTAAACTAATTTAAAATAGTGCTATTCTTTTCCATAGGGAACAGTTTTAATACGATAACATTATTTCAAATTAGTTCAGTTTAGAGATTTTGTACAACAGAATTAGCAGAATTGCCTAAAAATGGCAAGTTTTTTTTTGCGATTTTAAGCGTTTTTTAGTGACCTGCAGTTTAAAAACTTTATAGACGATTACTTTCAAATTTAAACGTCATGTATTTTGGGTCTTTATTTTAAATTAGCTGTAAAGCAGAAACACTATTGGATTAAACTTTTCGCTAGTTATAATTTCTCCCAGAAGGTTGTGCTACCGCCCTCAATGACGTGTTGTCTAAATGTATAATAACTAAAACAACTAAAGAGCAATAAAAATACCCACCCAGGCATTTAACAACCTAACGCTAATAAAAATCGCAGACAATGCTAATAATATGATGATCATTTCACAATAACTATACCTATTAGGCTACTACATACGTGACTACATACTCGTAGGTACCTTGCAAGCAATTAGTATCGATCTACTAGCATTTGACATGATTTTATGATTTTTACGAGTACACGAACGAATTATTTATGAATGATGTTTTGCCAATATAGACCTAATTGCATAGGCCGTGGTCGCGGCAGTACTGCAGTGTGGTGAGACGCGTAACTGAAGCTGTTATAGACCGTATCGGTCTATCCTTCTCCTAGATCTTTTTGACGCGGGTTGTCCGGCAAAACACACTAACAACGTCGCTTGTTTCACCTCAGATTTACTGTGATTTTGCTTCGGTTTGCCTGTGGTTTGCACAGTTCTACGATGGGATTCCACGTATTGGCTAATTTAAACCCGTCTTCGCGATTAAAATACCGGTGTTTTTGGATTTCAATCGCTGCACGTACCAGCCTAGGTATATGTAGTGGCGGTCTGTGGATAAAACGCTGGGGTTATGAAGCTCAATCCAGTGTTTCGTGCCTGGTTGTAGAACATGCTCCGCGATCGCTGACTTCTGAGGGTCGTTATTCCTAACCGCTTTTATATGTTCCTGCACACGGGTAGGTATGGGTCTCTTCGTTTGCCCAATTTGGCGACCGAATGGCGTATAGGTAGCGAACCTGCGTCTGCGTCGGAGGTCGTGGGTTCGATTCCCACTACTGGTAAATGTTTATGTGATGAGCATGAATATTTTCCAGTGTCTGGGTGTTTTCCAATATATTATATTTATGTATATTAGTATGTATGTATATTTATCAGTTATCTAGTAACCATAACACAAGCTATCGCTTACTTTGGGGCTAGATTGCGATGTGTGTAATGTCCTGATGTTTATTTATTTATTTTTTATTTATTATTAAAATATAAGAGCTGCCGCGCAACTACAGTCTATTTTGTACAGGCAGCCGATCTTTAGGAGATCGCATCATTTGAGTAATCTTCTGTAAACCACGAGGAAAGCCTTAAATCATTAGTACTAGCATTTGCTTATAACTCCTGCTACATGAAATACGGTTTATTTCACCAATTCTCCGCGAATCATTGCTTTGCTGGGACCTGGGACAAAAAGTAGCCTATGTGAAACTCCAGGATAAAAGAGTGACAAACATCATTTATGATTAAGGTTTCTTTGTAAGAACTACAGTCTGTACTGGTCGCAACATCTCGCTGCCCGCGGGTCAATAAAATTTGGGAACAGGTCTCCTGTTGCGTTCTCAGCTGCCCCGCGTGCAGCGAGTTATTGCGTAATAAGTACAGTAAAGGTGACGTAACAATCCCAAGCTATTATAATTATTTTATCAACATATTTATTGCTATGTCGTCGTCGTCGCTCGATAAGTAAAGAGGATAAACATTAAATAAACAATCCAATGTCATTTTAATATACCCAGAGCATTGTTTGCGACTTCGCCTTCATTCACAGTAAGTTAATGTACAGTCGAAGTCAAAAGTCCATACAATGCATAATCTATAAAAATCTAATATTATAAAATTTTCGTGTCACCGACTCACAGTGCTTGAAACCTAACTTCTCCGAAACGAATTGACCAATTTTTATAAATTTTTTTGTCAACTTTCGGTAGGTCTGAAATTATTTCGCATACTATTTTTAATGGCAAAACAACGTTGGCACGGTCAGCTAGTCTAACATAATATAAAAAATCTTGTGTCACAGTGTTTACTAACAAACGTCAAACAAGCCCGAAAGGGTTTGAGAGATTTTTATGATTTTTTTTGTATGTTTGGTAGTTTTTTTTATACTATATAGGCTAGCGCTTGACTGTGAGCACAGTCATACCTGATGGAACGTGATGATATAGTCTAAGGTGGAACGCGCTTGCCTAGAAGATGCCTATTCACTCTTGATTTGAAGGCACCCGGGTTGTAAGTGGCAGGAAAGACACTGCCTGGGAGGGTATTCCAGGCCTTTGCAGTGCGTATCAGGAACGAGGAACCAAACCGCTTCGTACGCGTCTTTGGTACGTCGACTAGTTTTGAGAATATTTTTCATATCCCTAAGGGGCTGTTTCACAATCCCCAGATAAACTTTATCTACCGAATATACTTGACATTTTGACAGATTCCCAAAACAAAAACTGACACAACTTTCCATTCGTTTATTTTCTCTTTGACACATGAAACAGATATATCAATAGAGAGGGACCAGTAAGAGACCACTTTACCTTTATCTCTCTCTGGTCCCTCGCTATTGCTATATCTGTTTCAATGTGGTTTCATGTGTCAAAGAGAAAATAAACAAATGGAAAGAGTAGGTATAGATAAAGTTTATTTGGTGATTGTGAAATAGGTCTTAACTGAGAATTAATGTATATGGCAAAACAACGTTTGCCGGGCCAGCTAGTATAATGTATAATGTTATGTAAACATAACGGGCTATACTGTTGTTGATTGTGGGGTCAAAAAGTCATTGGGCTATCTGTCACAAGTGTCAACCGTCACACAACCGGCAAAGACGTATGATACGGGCCGAACGGTTTAGCATTCCAGTTCGGTGCGATGCTGTGTATCAAAATGTGAAAATCAAGTTAATGCAGACGTAATAAAAATCATCTTAAACGGCAATTTTTGAGAAAAAGAAAACATTATAAATTAAATTATAATCAATTAATTTAAATTGTGATTTAATTAATTTAAATTGTGATTCTTTAACTTCCTTGTATTTAGCAGAAAATTAAATTAAATTTGTATTTTGCGGGCTGTTAGAGCCTGACTTTCTTGTATTTAGCAGAAAATTAAATTAAATTTGTATTTTGCGGGCTTTTAGAGCCGAAACACCTAACACAACTGTGCTAGAAATGAAACAAAAATTAAATTAAATGACATCAACAATGTTATTAATCTTGCGTGTGCGCAAATGACCAACTAGAATTTGCAGTAGGTAAGTGCTTCGGTGTTTTTGTAATGAAACGAAACCGTCCATTTTGGCGACGTATCAACATTATTATTGGGATCACGGCGGTTGTTTCCACTAATTTAAATACTTACACACGATAATTTGTCAGCAGAAAAGAATATGTAGACAACTAGGTAGGTATCTACTGTAGCGATAATATAATTATAGCCCAGATGTTTGACAATGGGTGCCACAGAGAGTCATTTTGTCATGAAGCAGTCATTTCGAAGCATTACTGGGTCTTAGTGTGAGGGTACTGTAGCTGGCAAGTGGCAACATTACTGGACATCTGGCCATAATAGGACTCAAGAATTAAGACTGTACCTGTGTACCACCATCTAAAGCAGTAATGCTGCAGTAGGTACTGTTTTAATATTTTCAAACAAATAATAAACATAGTATGAAAATGTCAAAACAATACTGCAATATTACTGCTTTTCGAGATGGTGCAGTGATGGTACAGTGCGTCGTATGTGAATTTACAGTGCAAAATCCTTGGGACGCACTGGATACTTGAGTACTTGAGCGGGCTAAATAAGAATGGCTTGCTTGTCCGGTTATTCTTTCCTAGTAGGATAATAGGATTAACCTAAGGTTTAACTTAGTAAATAATAATATTTCAATCCACGATGACGCCCCCACTCTGTCAAACTCCATACGAATTGAATGAAACATAAGCGATTTTGACAGAGTGGGGCGCGTCTTTGTGGATTGAAAATATGTATTAAATTCCTGCCGCATCGATCTATTGCTGTCAAGTCCTAAACTTTGGAAACCCTGTTTCTCGAATCCTTGCGATGGGAGTTTGGCTTTGGAAACAAATTCCTAAAAAACTTCGTTGCACAAAAATAACCGAGTTTTAAAAATATCAACAGTCGTATATCGTCTCGTAGGCAAGGACACGTTTATTAGTAAATACTCGTGAAATGTGTGCAAAGTCCACCGACCCGACTGGTTGTGGGTCGACGGGCGTTCGCTGCTTGCGTCACAAGTCGCAATTTACAGACCAAAAACTGTATCGTCATCATCCTGTTATACTTGACTGTTGAGAGTAGACTTTGACATGTTAATTTTTCAACTAGTTTTTTTTTTTTAATTTTCACCTAGTGACTAATGAATATTTTTATTTTTCGGCAACTGTAACTTTTTAATTCTGTTTACTGGACACTTCAGATAGAAGGAGAGTATGCGGTAATTAATTTGACCCAAAATAGCCACGGTCTGCGCGGCTACAGGGTCGACGGGCGTTCGATGCTTGCGTCTCAACTCTCAAGTCACAAGTCACAACAGACCAAAAACTGTATCGTTATGATCCTGTTACTGTTATTAGGTGTTGGCTGTTGAGAGTAGACCTTGACATGCTAAGAGGATTTATTGAATTTATTTTTGTCTTTCTCACTCTCACCGATACGTTGGTAGGTGCGACATGCAGCGTCGCTGAAGAATATAACAGAAAAACTACCTTTAACTTGTTACTCAAAAACTAAACCAGTCATCAAAAATCTGTTTCTAAGTGTTTTTAGACATTATTATTACCGACACATTAAAACAAAAATTATAATTACATCCGTTGCAGTTTCCGATAAAAATTAGAAAAACTGAGATTTTGGAGCAACTTTTGGGAGAACTTTCGATCGAGAAAATTTTATTCTGCTTCTAAGCGATTTTAAATTAAAGACCCAAAATACATCTACGCAGGGTTCAACTTATACGCCATCTACTATAATTAAACCACTAAGTTCTACGTCAAATAGTTATTTAGTAATAGAATCCCAAAATTGGTCCCGTTTTTAGCCTTTAGATACGGAACCTAAAAAAATCTTGTCTCGTCGTTCTTTGTGTATAAAATCACCTGAAGCCAATTGTAGACGTTTCAAAGTTCAGGCGAGCAATAACCGCAGTTGGCACGCAAAGATTCTGCATTTGAAGTGCATACGAAGCCACGAACAAGCATTCCGGAAGACTTTGACTGCAACCCAAGGACATGGTTGTTTATAAATATACGAAACTGCTTCTAAGTCCGCGTCGATTCATAGACGCTTGACGTGTTTCAACTTTCAGCAACACATAATCAAGCTTTAGGGGGTCGCCAAACCTAATAGACGGACAGAACAGCCAGTTTGGTTGTTTATAAATATACGAAACGACTCCAAAGTCCACGTCGATTCATAGACGCCTGACGTATTTCAGCAACACATAATCAAACTTAGGGTTTCCAGGTCGCCAAACCTAATAGACGGACAGAACAGCCAGTTTGGTTGTTTATAAATATACGAAACGACTCCAAAGTCCACGTCGATTCATAGACGCCTGACGTATTTCAGCAACAAATAATCAAACTTAGGGTTTCCAGGTCGCCAAACCTAATAGACGGACAGAACAGCCAGTTTGGTTGTTTATAAATATACGAAACGACTCCAAAGTCCACGTCGATTCATAGACGCCTGACGTATTTCAGCAACACATAATCAAACTTAGGGTTTCCAGGTCGCCAAACCTAATAGACGGACAGAACAGCCAGTTTGGTTGTTTATAAATATACGAAACGGCTCCAAAGTCCACGTCGATTCATAGACGCTTGACGTATTTCAGCAATAGTACGTCCGAATCAAGCTTTAGGGGTGCCAGGTCGCCAAACCTAATAGACGGACAGAACAGCCAGTTTGGCTGGACATTTGGGTGAAAATCGACACCTCATCCAAGTCATCGCGAGCAAACACGGGCGGGTCACCAGATGTTAAGGACATTTGCAGCACCAGAGGAACTGCAAATGCCTTGTCTGCTCTTAAGTTTGTTTATCCTCCCCTTGAATAACCCCATGTTATAGTTTTGAGGGAACACTGTTGCTGGTTCCATTCTTTGCACGTGCGTGGAAAGAGATATCTGGCATACCGAGTGGTCGTAGATTGCCAGCCATTATTGGGGATTTTGGGTCTTAGAGTATTAGCGGGTACGACACAAAAAATGTATGTTAAAATCAATTTTTTTTGATTTTACAATAAATCTTGTTCGGCGATGCTCGGCGTTCGATCGTTTGCGAAATATAAAAAGCCTGACTAAAGCCGGACTTCGTTTGTTTTGGCCGGACACACAATCAAAAAGCTTAACTATGTCCGGCTTTATCCGGACGTCTGGTGACGCTAATTCCGGAAGACTCTGACTTTGGCCCAAGGACATGGTTGTTTATAAATATACGAAACGACTCCAAAGTCCACGTCGATTCATAGACGCTCAACGTATTCTAAAACACATAATAAAGCTAAATATATCTCGCGGGTAGACTGTTGTCATCCGTTTAGTAACGTAAATATAATACTCTAAAGATGGCGAGGAGCCATTGTAATGAGATAAGAAAACCGGGGGCATTGTCAACATTAAACTACTCTTGGGAGCTTTTTCTAAAGCCACAAAATAGATAGAGAAGATAAACAACAAAACTTGACTTCTGAAAGCAATGTAAGCATTCACGCAAGCTACTAAATAAAGAAGGAAGTCAACTTCTGTTATATGGGGCACACAGCACCATGCTGAGTTGGGACCTTTTTCTGGGTTGTGCCACATGTGACAGGCGGCGTCTGGTGCTTCCGTCACTTGGGCAATTTGCTTTTTGTTGCCCGAGTGGGGGAAGCTTCAGGAATCGTTTTAGTACGTAAGTAATTTATGTTTTGTTACATGTGGCAAAGTTATTGGAAATAAATGTTTTTTTTCTTTCTTTCTTCTGCAAGTTTTATTTTGCTAAAATTGACATCTACCTTGGACAAGGCGGACGGCATGGAAAAAGGTCGCCAGTTTATCGGTGCCAATAATTCCAACAATAAGGCCACGCTGTAGTTCGCTCAGCAGCAACCAATAGAGTTTGTGACTGAGTCGCTACTGTTTGCTTTACGAAAAGGTTTATACTTACGTAAATTGTTCGGATGCCCATATCCTGAGTTTTCGTATCAGACTTTGCCAATCTAAACTTCGTTTTATTTTAGCAATTATTAATTGTGCAAGCGAAAGTCTGATTTTATAGATAGTTACCTATATGGTCTACAGAAAAAGTAAAGCGGTAAGAATAACTTTGTTAACATACTGGAAAACTAAGAGTAACTTTTTTGTAGAGGTTAAATTTCAAAAAACTAACAAGTTAGAGCACTTGTTTTGTTTTAATTTTTACTGTAAAATGTAAATGAACTTCTATTGACCATAATTATTTCAGATTTTTTCAATTGATAAAATCTTCGGAAATAAACAACAGGGGCGGTAATTTTTGTGACATTTTCCATGAGAAATCTAAACCTATCATGCATGAAAATCTATGTTTCTATTTTAGAATACAAAAGTCTTTTTATAGTCTGTGACAGAGGGATGAAATCGCTCCATAAGGGTTCCGTTTTTACCATTTTGGTACGGAACCCTAACAGTCCACATCGGCTGACAAATTAGACATATGGAATTTTCCGACATGGGTCAAAGATGTTGACTGAGAACAATCTAGAAATCATTTTAACAAACGTCTTTCAAATTGACAATCACTTGCTAGCTGCTGCTTACAATTGAGTTCGATGGAACGGCAAATTCGATAACAATTTATCATGAAGTAGAGACGAGCAGTTTTCCGCGCCGGTAGCTTGGAAAATACCCTGAGATGCGTAGGTGGCGAAATGGAAATCGCGTTCAGTTGGTAGGTCAGCTGTATATCACCATCTCTTAAAGCAGTAATGCTTCAGTACTGTCTTAATATTTTCATATTATAAACACTAGCTGACCCGGTAAACGTTGTTTTGCCATTAGGGATATATAAAAAAAAATAGATAACAACCTTCTCTCAGACCCAGTGATCATACACAGAAAATTTCGTAACAATCGGTCGAGCCGTTTCGGAGGAGTTTGGTAACTAAGAAAAGCGAGAGAATTTTAAATTTGAGAAAAGTATGAAAATGAAAAAAATAACACTGACACTAAACTAAAAAAAATAGAACAAAAATAAACAACATTACTGCTATAAGAGATGGTGGTACGGCTTCAGCTTCCCAAATTCAGGATCTTTTATCAATACTAAAATATAATGCTGAAGAGTTTGTTTGTTTTGAACGCGCTAATCTCTGAAACTACTGGTCTGAATTGAAAAATTATTTTGCGTTAAATAGCTCATTTATTGAGGAAGGCTATAAGCTATTGTAAAATAATGCTATGATTGACATTTGATAGGAATGGAGCATCGATCAGAAATCGTCGAGCAAAAACGGGAAAAAATCCTTCGGGCGAGCTTCCGTTGCGTGCACTGCGTACACTGTTCTCCTTTAAATTTTCTAAAAATAGTCCGTGACACCTCATGCCTATCTTTTAAGGTTGATTCCAAGATGCGATTTTCCTTTTTAGACCTTTATCTATGATTTTCCCTTTGACCTGAATCGTTTGTCCTGTTCTGTTTACTTTGGCCAGGCTCTTAACAACAAGATCCTCTCGAAGGTCCTATTGCGTGGTACACAATATAACTGACCTGAACACTTTGGCCTGGGTTGTTTGCTTTGGCTAAGCTCTTAACACCAAGATTTTTAAGACGCCTTGAAATTTGCGACAGCGTTTTCGAAGAATGCTTTGCCTCTGGCGCGCAAGTCTTTCCCAACTGTAGTTGTACAATAGGTAAAATGACTCTTGAGGACATCCTTAATGTTTCAAAGACTTTCCTACCTCGCTTTCCTTCCTAAGGCCTAGACTTAAAATAGAGCTAAGCCGATTAGTTAAGGAGCAAAATGTAGTTGCTGATTCGAGGTTTTGCCAGCGTCAGTGCTAGCTTGAGGACAACCTTATACCGAAGGAATTACTTAAAAGCCTATAATTTCTAAAAACCTTTACTTAAAAGCCTATAATTGAATTAGAGCCAAGTCCTTTAGTAACCGGATATAATAACATAGTTGCTAAGTCGATGGCTTGTCAGCGTCAGAGCTAGCTTGAGGACATCCTTATACCGAAGAAATTGACCTCTTGACTCACGCTTTCCTTCCTAAGGCCTAGACTTAAAATAGAGCTAAGCTGATTAGTTAACGAACATAATGATATAGTTGCTGATTCGATGGTTTGCCAGCGTCATAGCTAGCTTGAGGACATCCTTATACCGAAGAAATTGACCTCTTGACTCACGCTTTCCTTCCTAAGGCCTAGACTTAAAATAGAGCTAAGCCGATTAGTTAACGACCAAAATACATAGTTGCTGATTCGATGGTTTGCCAGCGTGTTACAGATCGATTTTCTGCGCCGTCAACTTGGAAACTTGATAGGTCTCCCATTAAGTCGAGGTAGCGGGCAATTCGTGGTGTTACGTAACTTAAGTACTTGAATGGAACTGGCTTTTTACTCCTAGTATTTAAAGTACCACTTAAGTGGCAGATTTTCTCGTTTAGTAGTGAGCTTGTTCTTCTGCAGATCGCCAAGGTCCCAGGTTTGATAACCAGGCCAAAAACTCAATAGGATAACCTTGGAGTTTAACTAATGGCGGTGAGTCACCCCCTTTGTCTCCGTCTCCGTCCGTCCGCCGTTTTTGCCTCGGAGAGCACGTTAAGTTGGTTATCGCCCCTGCGCCCTTTCGTCTCCAGCCGTGTCCCATCTGCTCTGCTGTTCCATCGGACCACGTGATTGAGTGAAGTTGAGGAGTGACACCGATACAAACTGTCCACTTAAAAATATTACAATTTACATTATCAAAAGGAGAATAAAATATTGAAAGTGAAAATTGCACAAACTTTTTATGAAAAACATGTAGATGTAAAAACGTTATGCTCGCAAAACTCATTGCTATAAGCCTATGATGTAGAATTAGTCCAGTATTCGCGAGAAACTAAATAAAATTTGAATTTTCGCGTCCGGATGGTAATTATCCTAGGTAATATGAAACGGTGTCCATTGTGTTTGTTTGTACGTTACACACTCATAGCCAGTGAACCAACAATATGTTTGTTTAGTATACAGTATACATTATACGTATACATGCCCGTGCGGTGTCAAGTGGCGAGGTCTCCGTCCACAAGGACTTTGCTCTTGACTTCTACAATGTCAAAGGCGCTCTAGTTCTTAACTACAAGTACAACTACGACTCTTGAAGTCGACTACAAGTGCACTTAAGAACTCTGTTCTGTGAGAGCTTGTATCAACAATACAAGTTACAACTATGAACTAATATGACCCCCCCTGACTACCACAGTACGCCATTTTGTGGTGGCGGCCATCTTGAATTTAAAATTTGTCTGCATAGTATATAATAATTATGCTATTTTACTAGTCAAGCCCTTTCATTTGACACCTGAGAAGAAAACCTATTTGTTATTGATAACTTGTTTTTAACCGACTTCAAAAAAAAGGAGGAGGTTCTCAATTCGTCAGAATCTTTTTTATGTATGTTCCCCGATTACTCTAAGGTGCGTGGACCAATTTCGAAAATTCTTTTTTTGTTTCAAAGGGTTTTATAGTTCTCAGATGGTCCCATAGTCATCAAGTCAGGATCTGATGATGGGATCCTGGTAAAATCGAGGGAACTCTTCAAATTTTAGCAAAATTTGTACTACTTACTATACTTGAAGCGATTTAGGTATTTTTTATAGTTACTATTGCATTTCCTAATTCCTTGCAGTCATCAAGGAATGACTGTATTCATCAAGTTAGGATCTGATGATGGGATCTTGGAGAAATTGAGGAAACTCTTCAGATTTTAGAAGCATACTTCAAGCGATGTGGGCATTTTTACCAATGCCTTGCGCATTAGTTGTTTTCCACTAAAAAGTATAAAATAAAATGGAAAATTCTTTCCGAAAAACCAACTTCAAATGCCACTACAAAGAGTGAAATAATTTTTAATGTAGGTACACCAATTCGAAGTCGGGCAATGTTTCGTTCATTCACTATATTCCGGCCGCTCAAAGAATGCGTTTCTGACACATTTCAATTCATCATACAAAACAAAAAAAAAACAGTTGGCATAACCTTGAAACAGCGCCGTTCGACGTGGTTTGACTTTTAAAAGCTATAGTTTTTATATTTGTTAATTAAGTAATTGTAATAATTTTAGCCAAAAATAAATACATTTATTGTAAGTTAGTATAATTATTCGAATTTTAATGTTATCATTCGTTAATAACGTAAATAAAAGATATTTAAAAAAAATCCGTAAATTGTACGGCAGTTCAAAGTTACATCGTCCAGTCGATCACGATCTGTCAGAAACGCATTCTTTGAGCGGCCGGACTTTAATAGTCCTTCGTATTGTCCATAATTTTGTCGTTTCTTTCACATCAACTTTTATAATACGAAGGACTATTATTGATTGAACAAAACTTTGCCCGATTTCGAATTGCTGTACATTAAAAATTAGTTCATTCTGTATAGTGGCATTTGAAGTTGGTTTTTTGGAAAGAATTTTCCATTTAATTAAAATTATTTTTTGTATGATAACTTATTTTAACGTTATATTCATGGTAGTTTCTCTTCTTTGCAGGGTTGAACGCTTGCGAGAGGAAATCCTACCTGTTCCTGAGGAAGGAGCTGCCAGTGAGGTTGGTTGCTGACTGTAGCTTGTGTAGTAGGCACTTATAATATAGTAGTGTTGTTATCTCGCTGCAGTCTCGGTCATAAATCATTCGAGTGTTTCGCTTTTGTTGTTCTTTGTTGAGTTGTGCATTACTGCAGAACAACAAAAGCGAAACACTCGAATGATTTATGGCCGAGTCTGCAGCGAGATAATAACACTACCTACTACAGTATGAGGTATGAGGATAACGAGCGCAGTGCAGTGTGTCCTGTGCATAGACCTGGGACGCACTGCACCTGACACGGTCAGGAATCAGGCAAACGTCTTACTTGTCTTGATCTTTGTTGCCAATAAAATTATGTTGTTTTTTCTAATCTTTCTAATATTTAAAATTCTCATGCTCGTTTTGGTTACCAAACTCCTCCGAAACGGCTATCACTAGGTCACTAGGTCTGAGAGTGGGTTGTTGTCTATTTTTTTATATATATTCCTAAATCCTAATGGCAAAACAACGTTTGCTGGGTCAGCTAGTCTAATATAAAATTCTCGTTCCAATTTTTGCTACCAAACTCTTCCGAAACGGCTCGACCGATAGTTATGAAATTTTCACTGTATCATCATTGGGTCTTAGAGTACCTATAAGGTTGTTAATTTGTTACTTATCTACTTTTATCTATCCATAATGGCAAAACAACGTTTGCCGGGTCAGCTAGCATGTATATAAAATTGTGTTTGTAACAAAACTCCATTTCTCGAAATATTATATTGTATTATATTAGGTGGTCATAGGAATAACATCCTATGTGTAAAACACTATTTAAAACAAAGAGATTTACTACTAAACTAATACCTATTATTGTAGTGTTGTAACTTGTATGCATCCTTCGCAAAATTTCTCACAAAATATAAGTGACCCGTGACCCGCATCATGGTTATGTTATGATTTGTCTGGTGGGAGGCTTCGGCCGTGGCTAGTTACCACCCTGCCTGCAAAGACGCACCGCCAAGCGATTTAGCGTTCCGGTGCGATGCTTGTAGAAACCGTTGGGGTAAATTTACTTACCCTTCCAAGTTAGTACGATAACATCTTAGGCTGCATCATCACTTACCATCAGGTGAGATCGCAGTCAAGTACTAACTTGTATAGAATAAAAAAATGATTCATTTACTGTTGGTTACAGTTTACTTGTTATGAATCAGTTGTTTACAGTTTACGTGTGACGAAACTAGGCAAACGTTTGTTTTCGATAACAACTTTTTATGTGACTAAATATTTTCCACTACTTACTGCTGGGTATATAACTTAACTTCAAGTGGATAATCCCTTGAGTCATCAAAAAACATAATAATATTATGATATTGAATCCTAAGACCTAAGGGCGCGTTTCCATTATGTCGTAAAGATTAATTTATCGTTGGACGACTGTCGTCTCTAGCTGTTCTCATTAATACGATTGTTTGTCGTCAATTTTTGTTATCGTTTAGAGACTATCGTATCTAGCTGTTCCCATTGGATCGCGACGACATTTTATCGTTTCACGGCAGTCGCTTTGTCGTTTACACATCATTAGCAAGCTACAAATCTACAGACTTCTCTACGTTTTCTTGGAGATCAGTAGGTAGTGCGTTCTGCTCGGCTCCTGAGTTCAATGTACAAAATTCCTGACACGCACAAAGCAAACCGAGTACAGGCGCAAAGGACGCGCGGGGATGCGATGGGGAAGGGAAAACACGACGATATTTTTATCGTCGTCACGACAAAGTGGGAACGCGCCCTAATAATTTCTCTAATGTATAAAATTCTCGTGTCTCATGTTTGTTACCAAAATCCTCAGAAACGGTTCGACCGATTGTTGTAAAAATTTTCTATGTATGTTCGGTAGGTCTGAGAGTAGGTCGTAAGCATAAATATTTAGGTATTTTATTTAATTAAATTTTCAAGCTACTGCATAGCTTCTATCGCGGGCCTTGAGCGTGGAGACCGAATCCAGAAATTCCGTAACGAAAATAACCTAACACTTTTTAGTTTTGCCATCTATCGATGAATAGAAGAATTTTTAATGATTTTTTGAAATATCACGCTTGTCTCTTTGGTTGAGCAACTCGTCTCTAGGTGGCATTGCTTGTATAATTATAATTGCATAAGTTGATAAAAACAGCTATGCAATAGCTTTACCGCGGCAGTCTCCGAGTGCCACACGTCTTTTTTCGGGCGATCGGCAAAAAATGAGGGGTATCAATGTCAAAACGTGACTTTCAAGTGATGTGATTGTTCAAAATCCATGATTTTTTTTTACTCTATACAAGTAAGTACTTGACTGCGTTCTCATGTGATGGTAAGTGATGATGCAGCCTAAGTTTTGACATTGATACAGCTCTTTAACCCTAAAAAATACCTACATTGGATTAACGAGGTGATACATTATTTGCATTACGAACGACTATAACAAATTGTGTTTTTCTGTAACCGACTCCAGTGACCAGTGTGTCGCAATTAAAATATGATATCATCATTACCATCGACCATTAATTTTGTGATCGACGCCTAATGTAAAAGTTGTTAAATAGATATTGAATGGAAGCAGGCGTTATTTTGCGGAAATCCATAATTAGCAGGACAGACTAATTTATTCACCGATTTGTTCATCGTAGAGAACACTACGATGTCGCCTTGTGAAGTCAACATCTCCTGAGGATGTCCCGGTGTCGAGAAATTTTTGGAAGAATTGCGTGTGGTGTTTCATGTGGGCGGTGTTCCTGCAAAATGGACCATTCAGGTTTTTTTCAAGTAGTGGTGTTTATAGCAATACGAATTAATCTGTCCTGGTGATTACTATTTCGTCTATCGGATCGCAATTCGCGATGTCATATGGCTAAAGCTGTCGGAGTCTAGCGGGTGTTAAATCACCGCGTGTTACGTACACTAATTGTAATTCTATCGCCGTACATCCTGTCACACCTTGAAACAACAACAACAATGTGTTATTGCGTTTCCGATTGTTGTTATCATAATTAACTGTTAAAAATGCTGTTAAATATACAGAGCTATATAAAATCGCTCTCGGCCTGTATTTTGTTTACATTAAAACCAACAACTTTTGTTCTACGACTTTTTTTTACTCGATATTTTGAGAAATATCAAATGTTCAATATTTTACAGAGATACTCTACTTGTTCCTACTCTGTAATGTAACGTCGGCAAGTGGCAACGGCGCGGCAATATTTCATTTTTAGGGTTCCGTACCCAAAGGGTAAAAAGGGACTCTAAGGAAACCGGACGCGTGTTTAATGAAAATGAAAATGAATGAAAATGGAAATGAAAAATCTTTATTTACACATAGGCCCAATTAATAGGCTCTTATGAAAAGTCAAAACTCTACCGCCAGGTTCGGAAAGCAGGTTTGCACCGATAAGAACTGGCAAGAAACTCGGCACTTGCTCTTTTAAAAAAAATGTCATTATATACAATTTCTTAAATAATATCAAAAATTATTGCATAATTTTTAAGATATCTCGTGAGGAGATGGAAATATATCCCTATCATTCCAAGAATTCTTGTCTTTGAAAATTCTTCAATAGATATAAATTCTTCAATATATAGTAACCCCGATTTATTAGATATATTTTGACAGTGACTTTAAACCTGTGTAAAGGTAAGTCCAAAACAGACTTCGGGATCATTTTGTAGTGCACTATAGTGTACTACAACTAACTTGTGTCCGCCATTTCTAATTGGATAATGATATATTAATGATAGTAAGATATCCTATTCATTCTCAATAATAATGAATGACACTTAATTACTGTAGGCATTATATATTAATTAACTCTTATCTTATCTACGTCCTCTGAAACCAGTAGGGCGATCAGCTAAAAATGTATCAATCAAGAGCTGTTTCAAATTGATACTGATATCAATGTCAACGTTTGGTCCCCGCGGGAGCAGTAGACTAAAACCCTCCATCCAGGCTAATGATTCAAAGGACAAAACCAATATGCAGCTATATATTTGTACATATAATGTCAGACTCAGATCCTTAGTAGAAACAAGCAGGAAATATGAACTACAGTACGCGTTACAAAAAATGAAATGGGATATACTGGGACTATCGGAAATAAGGAAAATAGGAACAAATATAGAAGAAGATGAAAAGCAGATTTTCATGTACTATGGAACCAAAAAAGGAGCTAATGGAGTTGGCTTTATTGTAAAGAAAAATCTTAAACAAAATATCACAAATTTTATTACAATATCTGATAGAGTGGTAAGGCTCGACTTAAATTTTGACGTTTCAACTCAACTTCATCTTATACAAGTGTATGCACCGACCAGCTCTAGTACAGAAGAAGAAATAGAACAATTTTACATGGACATATCAAAAGCTTTGCAAAATACAGGTAAAAATACACTGATTATGGGCGATTTTAATGCTAAAATCGGAAAGCCTAACATAGACGATAAACTCGTAATGGGCAAATGGGGATATGGCATTAGAAACTGTAGAGGTAACATGCTGCTGGAATTCTGCAAGGCAAACCTATTCTTCATCATGAATTCGCAATTCAAAAAAAAAGAAAAACAAAAATGGACTTGGAAGTCCCCGGATGGCAAAATATTTAATGAAATTGACTATGTATTGTCTCGAAATAAAGACACTATACAAAATGTAGAAGTTATTAGTACAAGTCACCCAACCGATCACAGACTGCTACGAGCGACATACATATTAAGCCATAAACGCATAAAATCTAGAAAAACATTTCAGCCGAAAACTCATAACTTTAACAACTTAGAGAAAGAGTCACTAAGAAATATTTTTGCGGAAGTTACGAGTTCAAGCACTATATCGGGAATACAAGAAACTTATAACATGATCGTCGAAAAGATAAAAGAAAGTTTATCAAAAATGCCACGTCCAACGCATGGAAAGATACATAATACATTAACCAATACAATTATTACAAACGAGGTCAAAAGTTTAATAGAGGAAAGAGAAAAGTTAAGAAAGAAGACAATGAAATCGAAGGAAGAGAAACGACGAATTAGTCAACTATATAGAAAAGTAAGAAGATTAATTAAAAACAATATAAAAGCACAGAAACTGGAATCTATTGAAAGAAATCTAGAAAATCGGGGTTCAGCAAAACAAAACGGAAAACATTCAGTACGTTATTGGATTGCCTCCCTAAAAAATCAAAAAGGCAACATTACGTCGTCAAGAATCGCGCTTATTGATATTGCAACAGATTTCTATAAAAATCTTTATAGCACCTCATCAAATCAGGAAGCTTTTAACACAAATGCACTAAACTGCGATTCTCATCCACCGCCGCCATTTTTAGAAAGTGAAATATACCAAGGTATAAAAAGTTTAAAATCATGCAAGAGTCCCGGGAATGACGGCATAACTAACGATATCCTGAAAGCTATTATAGATCCACTTACACCATTGTTAACGAAACTCTTCAATGAGATATTACTAAATCAGGAACTTCCATGTGAATGGGAAACAGCAACAATAACCCTTCTATACAAGAAAGGCGATCACAAAAATATAAGTAATTACAGACCCATAAGTCTCCTACAAGTACTTTATAAACTGTTTACCCAGCTTATACTACGAAGAATTTCAAAAGCTATTGATAGCAACCAATCAAGAGAGCAAGCAGGCTTTCGAGCGAACTTCTCTACGATAGATCATCTTTTTACATTGACACAAATAATAGAAAAGTATAAAGAATATAATAAAGATCTCTATATCGCTTTTATAGATTACACAAAAGCATTTGACACTGTATTACATTCAGCACTTTGGAACGCCCTCCTTAAACAAGGCATAGATAATCACTACATTAACTTACTAGTTAAAATTTATAACAACAGTAAAGCAGAAATAAAACTGGAAAGGAAAGGAGAAACATTCCCCATAAATAGAGGAGTCCGTCAAGGTGACCCCATTTCGCCAAAATTATTTATTGCTCTACTGGAAAGCATATTTCAAAACCTAAACTGGGACCACCTTGGTATTAACATTAATGGTGAACACTTGACGCACTTACGATTCGCGGATGATATAGTGATTCTCAGTGAGAATCACAATGACTTGCAATTAATGTTAAACACACTGAACCACGAAAGTAAAATATGCGGATTAGAGATAAACCCAGAAAAAACCTGTATTATGACTAATAGTAAAGAAATACCTATAACCATCCAAAATAAAGATGTGAAATACGTGGAAGATTTTATCTATTTAGGGCAAATGGTATCTTTTAAAGACTGGATAACCAAGGAAGTAGAAAGAAGAATAAGTAAGGCATGGAACAAATACTGGTCCAATAAAGAAATTTTCAAATCGACACTTCCCGTTCGTCTAAAGAAGAAAGTAATGGACTCAGCCATATTGCCAACTCTTCTCTATGGTTGTCAAACTTGGCCTTTTACTAAAGAGATCATTGACAGAATACAGGTATATCAAAGAGCAGCTGAACGTAGTATGTTGGGGTTAAAACTACAAGACAGAGTAAGAAACAAGGAAATACGGAAAAGAACGAAGGTCATAGACGCAGGGGAGATGGCTTGCCGTCTCAAATGGAAATGGGCGGGACATATATCCCGGACAACAGATGGAAGATGGAGCGAGCGTGTCCTCCATTGGTGGCCGCGCAACGCGAAGAGGAAACGAGGGCGACCACGGCGACGATGGAGTGACGACTTCATAGAACTCATCGGCACCACATGGACCAGACTAACTAGAGAAAGAACTAAGTGGCAAATGATGGAGGAGGCCTACGCCCATAAATGGGTGTCCCAAGAACACACCAGAAGTAAATTATAAGTAATTTGTTGTTCTAAAATCAAATTGTAATAAGAAAAATAGACACTAATTAGTTTAATTTTACTGTAAGAAAAAATGTTGTAATTAGGTTTTTGGGAAATAAAAGGCTTATTTATTATTTATTATTATTATTATTATTATTATCAATGTCAAAACGTGATTTTCAAGTGCTGTGATTGGTCAAAACCCATGTTTTGACATTGATACAGCTCTTTAATGATTGAAGTCACGGGTTTCCTAGTTTGGGGGTCCAGGGTAATTTTATGATAACTGTATTTATTTTCTGTTCACAAATAAACAATTCATTAATTTATTATTATTTTACATCTTTAGCCGATCGCCCTATTGTAGGGCGTCGCTAGTTTATAACATAGTAAGGAATATCGTTTTGTTTAGAGTTAGACGACCGAATGGTGTAGTGGTATTAGTCCTGCCGTCTGCGTCGAAGGTTGTGGGTTCGATTCCCACAACTGGAAAATGGCTTTCTTTTAGTGTCTGACTGTCTTCCTGATATAATTATGTATATAAAATACTAGCAGATGCCCGCGGCTTCGCCCGCGTGAATGTCAGCTTTACACAAATACCGCGGGAACCATAGATTTTTCTGAGGTAAAAAGTAGCCTACGTGTTAATCCAGGACATAATGTATCCTCATTCCAAATTCCAGCCAAATCGGTTCAGCAGTTGCGGTCTGAAGAAGTATGGTAAAATAACATTGGCTGGACCCCCGTTTCACCCCCTTAGGGGATGAAGTTGTAAATCCTTTCTCAGTGCACTCCTAGAGCTCATAAGGAATTTGAAGTGGAACCAAAGTAGTCTCTGACCTAGCAGCGGTTTGGGCTGTACGTTGCGTTGATATGTCAGTCAGTCAGTCAGTTTCTTCTATCATATAAAGTTATCGCTTTCTTTGGGGCTAGATTGCGATGTGTACTGTCCTGATACCTATGAATGAATGATGAATTATTGCCAACCCTGGAAAGGATATCATATTAGGGTAGTGACTCACTAATCGGTATTCGGATCCAGATCCGGCTCATCAAACCAATTAGCAAAGGATATGCGAAGCCTGCCTGCTGCCATTCCGCATTTGATCAAATCTTCTCAATGTGTAAAGAGTCAAAGCTCTTGATCATTTAATAGACAGTGGCTTGAAATGATGATTAATTGCAAGCAAACTATTCAAATGAAAATTATGTCTTTTTTTCAGGCTAGCGAATATAATGAAAGAGATCGCCCTGCTTCCGGACAACCTGCTTCGGATGCCGTCAGTGGGGCTCGTGAACCAGTGGTACGAGCGCTCCTTCGAGGAGATCATCGAGTTCGAGAAGAAGGATCCGGATCCGCCGGTGTTGAGCCAGTGAGTACATCCTCGTCACGACCAGTCTGTATACAATCTACTTCGGATGCCGTCAGTGGGGCTCGTGAACCAGTGGTACGAGCGCTCCTTCGAGGAGATCATCGAGTTCGAGAAGAAGGATCCGGATCCGCCGGTGTTGAGCCAGTGAGTACATCCTCGTCACGACCAGTCTGTATACAATCTACTTCGGATGCCGTCAGTGGGGCTCGTGAACCAGTGGTACGAGCGCTCCTTCGAGGAGATCATCGAGTTCGAGAAGAAGGATCCGGATCCGCCGGTGTTGAGCCAGTGAGTACATCCTCGTCACGACCAGTCTGTATACAATCTACTTCGGATGCCGTCAGTGGGGCTCGTGAACCAGTGGTACGAGCGCTCCTTCGAGGAGATCATCGAGTTCGAGAAGAAGGATCCGGATCCGCCGGTGTTGAGCCAGTGAGTACATCCTCGTCACGACCAGTCTGTATACAATTTACTTCGGATGCCGTCAGTGGGGCTCGTGAACCAGTGGTACGAGCGCTCCTTCGAGGAGATCATCGAGTTCGAGAAGAAGGATCCGGATCCGCCGGTGTTGAGCCAGTGAGTACATCCTCGTCACGACCAGTCTGTATACAATCTACTTCGGATGCCGTCAGTGGGGCTCGTGAACCAGTGGTACGAGCGCTCCTTCGAGGAGATCATCGAGTTCGAGAAGAAGGATCCGGATCCGCCGGTGTTGAGCCAGTGAGTACATCCTCGTCACGACCAGTCTGTATACAATCTACTTCGGATGCCGTCAGTGGGGCTCGTGAACCAGTGGTACGAGCGCTCCTTCGAGGAGATCATCGAGTTCGAGAAGAAGGATCCGGATCCGCCGGTGTTGAGCCAGTGAGTACATCCTCGTCACGACCAGTCTGTATACAATCTACTTCGGATGCCGTCAGTGGGGCTCGTGAACCAGTGGTACGAGCGCTCCTTCGAGGAGATCATCGAGTTCGAGAAGAAGGATCCGGATCCGCCGGTGTTGAGCCAGTGAGTACATCCTCGTCACGACCAGTCTGTATACAATCTACTTCGGATGCCGTCAGTGGGGCTCGTGAACCAGTGGTACGAGCGCTCCTTCGAGGAGATCATCGAGTTCGAGAAGAAGGATCCGGATCCGCCGGTGTTGAGCCAGTGAGTACATCCTCGTCACGACCAGTCTGTATACAATCTACTTCGGATGCCGTCAGTGGGGCTCGTGAACCAGTGGTACGAGCGCTCCTTCGAGGAGATCATCGAGTTCGAGAAGAAGGATCCGGATCCGCCGGTGTTGAGCCAGTGAGTACATCCCTGTCACAATCTGCCTTCTTATGGAATTAATTGTTGCAAGTTCAATGGTGTTTTCCGGTCTCGAAAAAGGCCCAACGCGCGTAAAGAAGTTTGGTGTCAGTTACAGTAACAGTGTCGCGAGTTCAATTGCTTTTCCCATCTCGAAAAATGTCCAACTTACATAATATACATAATATATATTGTTACGTATTCTGACATAGACGTTTGGTAATACCTTAGTCTATAATTATTATTCTGTCTGCTTGTACAAGACGCTATTATAAATAATTTTATGTATTATTTGAAACAACATTGAAAACACAATTATTTTTTAGTGGCGAGTTTCTTGCCCGTTCCGTTTATAGTTAAGCCTATAAGTGAATAAACTTTTTGTTTTTGACGTGATAACGTTTAATAAATTGATGAACACCAGCAGCACTTATGAAAAAGTGTACCGTTCCGTGTACCGTTCCGCGTAACGGTCCACCTGAGCCTGTGCGTGCAAGCGAGAGCACGCAACAAGCGATAGAGAGGCACGATAAAAATTACATAAAAGAATGATTACGATTATGACTATGATTATGATTACGATTACGATTATGATGACGATTATGATTACGATTATGATAACGATTACGATTATGATAACCATTATGATTACGATTATGATTATGACGTTATCACGTAAATCTATCGCCCATAAACCGACTTTACAGACAACCAATTTTTTTTAGGTTCTGCGAGAGGCTAGTCCTGATCCGCAACCGTCACGCGGACGTGGTCCAGACCATGGCTCAGGGGGTCCTGGAGCTGAAGGAGTGTCACGAGGTGGATCCTGGCGTCGAGAACTCCATCCAGTACTTCCTCGACCGGTTCTACATGAGCCGGATCTCGATCCGGATGCTCATCAACCAGCACAGTGAGTCGCTGCCTTTACATTACATCCTTTCTAGGGTTCATCATCATCATCATCATCATCATCACATCACTGACTGTCTGTCGGTGTTCTATAGAATATATTTCGGAGAGTGTGCACAGGAACTTTTTAATTTGGTTCCCCCGTCACCTTTCTACCACAGAACGGCAAGGCATCGTAAGGGCTTCCACCCATACATAGTTGACATACCAAAGACGCGTACGAAGCGGTTTGATTCCTCGTTCCTGATACGCACTGCAAAGGCCTGGAATACTCTCCCGGGCAGTGTCTTTCCTGCCACTTACAACCCGAGTGCCTTCAAATCAAGAGTGAATAGGCATCTTCTAGGCAAGCGCGTTCCAGCTTAGACTGTATCATCACTTTCCATCAGGTGTGATCACAGTCAAGCGCTAGCCTATATAATATATATAAAAAAAAAAAACAGCCTGCGGACGTCCATCAGTTAAACATAGGCCTTCCCAAGTGAGCGCCACCACACCCTGTCCTCAGCCTTCCTCATCCAGCCGCCTCCCGCCACCCTCTTAATGTCATCGGTCCAACGAGCTGGAGGACGCCCCACGCTACGCTTACTTGTACGCGGTCTTCACTCCAGGACTTTTAGGCTCCACCGGCCATCGCCCCTGCGAAACGCGTGACCTGCCCACTAGGGTCATCATTTCAAGCCACTGCTTTCTACGGTTGCCAAGCATTTATTGGTGTCAGGAGTGCGTGCGTGCGTCCGATTACGAGGCATCCTTAGCGCGTGGAAAGAGATGAAGTCACGCGATAGAAAGAGCACAACTTTAGGTGCATAGCGCAGCCAGGCGCTATTGCGAACTGAATTGCACTCTTTGTGTCAGCGCTAGAGTCGCTATTTCTTTAAATCATCTTGCGGAGGGAACCTTCTGTACCGTTAGGTACTATTATGTATTCCGTGACTGCACTGAGACGAAAGCAAAGCGGCAAAACTTCTGCGAACGTTTTATACGCGCATAGGTAAAAAGAAAAACTATACATATAAACAAATATTACACAAAATAAGGCAATGAAATACAATGAATAATGTATGCCTAGTCGAGAATGTTGTATCGCTTATCATACAATACTAACCATTTGACCTACTTTACTATAAAAACAATAGAAAAAATTATGTGTACCTAATGGATGTTACATAATGAGGGTCAAATACCTTGAGCGAACAAGGGAGGCTATTCACGAAACACGTTGACTACATTTCGTGAAGTGAAATGTTTAAAAACCTGTCAAGTGCGAGTCGGACTCGCGCACTGAGGGTTCCGTACTACAACCGGAGGAATAAAACCATAAAAACCACTTTTCTTATCGAACCGCAAAACCAACTTTGTTTTTAGAGGTTTATTGTAAATATCAAAAAAACTACTTATTAGATCTCGTTCAAACCAATTATCGGCGGAAGTTTGCATGGTAATGTACATCATATATTTTTTTTAGTTTTAACATACTCTTATTTTAGAAGTTACAGGGGGGGGAAGTTACAGGTTACACACATTTTACCACTTTGGAAGTGTCTCTCGCGCAAGCTATTCATTTTAGAAAGAAATGATATTAGAAACTTAGTATCATTTTTGAAGACCTATCCATAGATATGGGTTTGATGAAAAAAAAAATTTTGAGTTTCAGTTCTAAGTATGGGGCACCCCCAAAATTTATTACTTTTTTTAAATTTTGTGTGAAAACCTTAATGCGGTTCACAGAATACATCTACTTACCAAGTTTCAACAGTGTAGCTCTTATAGTTTCGGAAAAAAGTGGCTGTGACATACGGACGGACAGACGGACAGACGGACAGACGGACAGACGGACAGACGGACAGACAGACATGACGAATTTATAAGGGTTCCGTTTTTTGCCATTCGGCTACGGAACCCTAAAAAGGTGATGGCATTTACGTATATATGCAGACGATATTGCAAAAAATTTTTTGCGAACACTGAAAAATTAATTTTACGACTATTGGTTCAGAGTGTAAAATTAAATGTAATTTAACATGGGAAACACAATCTTTCAACTTTATCGCGGAAATTTCACGCTTGTCGTCCATGTTGCGTTTTTAAATACATTCAAATTTAAAGCGTAAAATTAAATGTAGTTTGAAACGCAACATTGTCGACATTTTTGTACATAATCCTACCTACAAAAAGCTTTGCCGTGAATGACTAACGACGTGATGAAAAAATTGGTTGTCTGTAAAGTCGGTTTACTGACGATAGTTGAACGTGACAACGTCTTCTTTGTCGCTCGTTCCGCGCTCTCGCTTGCACTTCAAGCCTTACATGGAACGTCTCAGAGCGAGGTAACGCCGCATGAGCGAGGTAACACCGGTAACGCCGGATGAGTCATGTTTTTTCGTGCGTGCAACCGGCTCTATCGAATTATAAGACGTTGTGACGTCAAAAACGATTAAACGTAGAAACTTTAATCTTCAGGGAATATTATGCCAAGACAGGATTTTTTGAGAGTCGAGGGTTTGATAAGGTATTTAAAGTTTGTATGAAAGTCCGTTATTTTTCAAATAATGTTCTTGTAAATTGGTAAACAGGCTTTCGGATAAAAATATAGGAATAAGTGTTTCAGGGTTTTAATGGAAATTCCATTCAAAGTTTGTATGAAAAAGTTCTAACACCTGGCAAAAGTTACTGATACAATTCAAACGGAAATGTAACTCCAAAAGCCATAGATAGGAGGCAAAAGTGTAGTAAAATATATGTTGCATGTTAAATTCATCTATTTACAATATATTATGTTTTGTTTAAACATAATATTATATTATAATGAGTATATTGCATTGACTGATCCATAATTTCGCGCAATGTACCATAGGCATGAATGGCGCAGCGGCGCAACCGTTCGCCTAAAATTTACCGAGCACTGAGTTCAAACCTCACTTGGCTTTCGTACTTTTTTCCATTTTATTTCTACGATGCAATTTGATGACATTGAAAGAGGTCACGGTCGGCACTGGGCATTACGAAATCAGCTGTTGACCGAGACACATTGTAATTGTTTGGTCATAATTGATGTTAAATTCTTTTCGATTATTTTGCAAGTGCTGTTGTGGTTTTACGCTGTTTGTTCAAATACTTATGGGAATTATTATTTGATTAACGACAGTGGCCAAAATCGGTCAAAACTAAATCATCTTTGTGATTGATAACTGTGAAGGATTTCCAAAAGGGGTAAGTTGCACAGAATTGTATTAGTACCAACCTGTACCTATAGCTGTTTTGAAAACGTTTAACGTAATTTTGTATTGTTGTAGCTTAGTGCCCTTTTGGACGTGATGCTATATATTTTACAACCCTGAGGAGATCGTCAAGCTAGCCGAGGTTCATGGTTTTGGCAGAGTTCCGTCACTATACAAAAAACTCTCCTGGCGTCCAAAATTAACTAATAGATAGTATTCCTTATTATATGATAGAAGTTAACTAATAGGTTTAAGTCTAGTATTTAATTAGGCATTCTAAATTAGCGAATAGATGCTCACAATAAATCTGTGTTGACAACAATCTGCTATTTATTGATTCAAACCCGTAACAAAATAGCGCCCAACGTTAAAACTAAAGGGTTTATAAACAGGTATAAAGTGAGCAATTGCTATGTACATAATAACGTAATATATTTTAAATAATTGTAGCAAATAGGTACAGTTTTCGTATCGTTCACAAAGAATACCTAGGTAGGTACGTTACGATTGCTTTGTATTTCGTATCGCGCTCGCGCGCACCAACTACTTACCGGCTGCTACCTACCCACCGACAAAATTTTGGATTATTTCGCACATACAGTTGAGATCAATTTAGCATGTTATTGTTTATCCTTGCCTTGTAAATACAAATAAAATTGTAATTACGTGGGTACAGCAGAGTATAGTAGTGTTCAACATGCATTTTACTTTTATCACGCTGTATTAGGTAATTTTAAATATAACAATAACTACATGTTACTTAATCTACATTCTTGTTTAAAACTCGCAATATTATCTGGAAAGTTAGTGTACCTAGGTACAAACTTATTTATAGTTAATATTAAATAATTCTTGTACAACCTAGGTACTGAGTGCATATTAGGTATAAATCAACGATATTATATTTAAATTATATTATTTAAGGTTCGTCTTTAGTATTAGTGTTGTAAAATTAGATAGTATGGTAATTGTGTTGAATGATTATTCTCTACTACAAGTAGGTACCTACTTAGTACAGATTTTGATAGTATTGTATTTGTAGTATTGTAGTTAAAAAAAAAAAAAAAAGATTTAGTACAGAACTAGCTAACTGTAGTAAAAAAAAAATTGCTTGTCATTTATATATATATATATAATTTTCTGTTCGTAAAACTAGCAGCATTTAGGTTAGTAGAACAAACAGTGGTCTGTTGATATTAGTAATTATTGTTAGTTTGTGTAAGTACTTACCTCTTTTGGCAAACTATTAATTCATCTTTTCTTCGTCATGGACCCACAATTTTTATTAAAAGATGAAGTGGAGTTTGAACTCGCATGCCGGGGATACACCCAGCCAGGATTAGTATCAGCTCTAAAAAAAATTCTTAAGAGAATGCTGGAGGCTGAAAGCTTAATGGAAGTCACTTACGAAGTTAAACCACCTCTGTCGTCCCTCAAATCGCCCAGTGTGGAATTAGATGTTTGTTCACATAAAATAAACAATATTATGCTTTATGTCTCTGAATTAAATGAAAAACCGGATAAACAACTTTACAAGCGCTTGGTTTCTCGTCTTTTTCATATAGTAAACAGATTGAAATTTATCAGCCCCGTAGACGCAACGGAAAAAGATAGACAAAACGGTCTTTTAGATAAGGCAGTCACGCTTCTAAAGGATTTAGAAGGTAAAGATGACCTAGTAGATGATGATGCTATAACACCCGACATGATAGAGGCGTTACAAAATTCCATAGGTGAAGATAGTAAAAAAATTTTAAATTCACTAGAAGAGGAAGCTGGTCGGGAACAAATCAATTTACCAGGTCCTTCAACATTAACAAAAAAAATAGATACAGATCAAAGTCACACATTGAAACGAAATTTAGGGGACAGGAAAATTAGTTTTGCGGGTGATGATTTTGACATGGCAACTTTTGAAAATTTAAAATCATCGCCACCTAAATTATTGAATTCCACCACTGTAGACGAAGTTCCACTAGGGAGTAAACATAAATTAGTACCCATCAGTCAATGGGGTGTGCACTTTTATGGTGACAATAAATTTAGTGTCAACGCATTTATTGAAAGGGTGGAAGAACTGCGAGATGCTAGAAATGCTACGGATAAGGATCTATGGCGACATGCTATTGATTTTTTCAAGGGAGACGCTCTCATTTGGTTCCGCGCGAACAGAGAATTTATTAGTAACTGGGATGAGCTTGTATTGTTATTAAAACAAAACTTTCAGTCACCCTATTATCAAGAAGAGTTATTGACAGAGGCAAAGGCTAGGACACAGGGAAAAAACGAACCCGTACTTATTTTTATTGCGGTTATGCAAAATTTATTTAATAGGCTACCCACGAAAATTCCGGAATCAGAAAAATTAATGATTATAGTGAAAAATCTACAACCATACTATCAGAGAGCTGTATGTAGGGATATTTTCACATCTATTCCTGATCTAGTAAATGTTATGCGTATAGTTGAAAGAACTAAGGTCAATTGTGACAAGTTTCAAGAACCGAAAAATAATGTTAATTCTTTAGAACCAGATTTAGCTTACAAGTCAAACGTTGAAGGGGTATCTGAGATAAAAGACGTGAATGAAATAAAAAATGCCAATATTAAATCAATCAATAACATGAGATGCTGGAATTGCCGTGAGACTGGTCATTTGTTCCGTTCATGTTCCGTACCGAAACAGCGGTTATTTTGCTATCGTTGTGGCCGTTTCGGTGTAACTATTAAAGATTGCACCTGTAAGGGAAACGTCAGAGGGGATGGCCCGAAACCTGCCAACTAAATCCATCCCCAAACGTCAAGAGTAAAGAGTGGCAGGACTGGTTAGTTTTTTTAAACCACTTCATGACTCATGGCCGTTTATCCGCCTTAACATTTAAAAAAGAAAATGACAATAGGCCATATATACGTATAAACATCTTAAATTCTATTTGTAATGGTTTGTTAGATTCGGGGGCCACATGTTCAGTGGTCAATACAGAATTTGCGGAAACTTTAAAACACCTCGGAGTAAAGGTACAAAAAATAAAATTTATGCACATCGCTACGGCAGATGGCGCTAGTCACAGTATAACAGAAAGTTTTGATGTACCAGTCGTATTTAATGGGCAGTTTCACTATGTATCCATGCTACTCATGCCTAACTTGTCGCAAAAATTAATATTAGGTAAAGATTTTTTTGATTTATTTAACATCTCATTCAAATTCAATAATAAAGTGCTTGAAAAAGCACCAGCAGTTAACTCAATCGAAAATAGCACATCTTTAATTGGTCAGGAAGAGTTAAGTGTAGAAGAGCAACAAAAACTTACGGAAACTATTGATGAAATAAGGAAATGTGTAGGTACAGGCTTGGGTAGAACTAAAATCCTTAAACATAACATAGACACTGGTGACAGCAAACCAATATATCAAAAACAGTACAATTTTTCTCCGGTCATAAGAAAAGAAATAGAACGTGAACTAGATGAAATGTTAGAAAAAGATGTAGTGGAACCTTCTCATAGTCCCTGGTGCTCACCAATCGTGTTGGTAAAAAAAAGCTAATGGCAGTAATAGGCTTTGCCTAGACAGTAGACAGCTCAATAAAGTTACCAAAAGAGACACTTATCCACTGCCTAGAGTATCCACCATCATAGACAATTTGCGCAATGCTAGGTTCTTAAGTACAATCGATTTAAAATCGGCATTTTGGCAGATAGAACTAGAAGACGCAAGTAAAGAAAAAACAGCTTTTGCAGTACCTGGCAGAGGTCTGTTTCAGTTTAAAGTAATGCCTTTTGGCCTCATAAATGCTTCTCAATCTCAACAAAGGTTAATGGATATTTTATTTCATGTTTTAGAAGGAAAAGTATGGACATATCTTGATGACATTGTGGTCTGTTCAGATACCTTTGAGGAACATTTAGACATTTTAAAACGTGTAATGAACATATTGAAGGACGCCGGACTAACAATAAATGTTGATAAATGTAAATTTGCGAGATCCAGTTTACGATTTTTAGGATATATAGTAGACAAAGAGGGTTTGCGTACAGATCCTGAAAAAGTTTCGGCAATAATGAACTTTCCTAGACCTAAAAACATTACTGAGCTGAAAAGATTTATAGGAATTGCCAGTTGGTACCGACGGTTCGTTAAAAATTTTTCTCTTGTAGCGGCACCTCTTCATGACTTGACAAAAGGCAAGAAAAACAAAAAGTTTGTGTGGACGGAAGACGCAGACAAAGCATTTTTAAACCTTAAAACGCTGCTCACTTCCACACCAGTCATGTCTTGCCCAGACTTCACTAAAAGCTTCATAATCCAGTGCGATGCATCTAATAAAGGAATCGGGAGCGTTTTATGTCAAAAAGTCAATAATATTGATCAACCGATAGCTTACCTTAGTAGAAAGTTAAATAGTCGTGAACAGTTATACTCAACATCCGAAAGAGAACTGTTGAGTATAGTTTATGCGATTGAAAAATTCAGACCATACATAGAGGGTACCCATTTCACGGTCGTTACTGATCACAGTGCACTTAAAACATTACACAACATGAAAGATCCACACGGTAGACTAGGACGTTGGGCTATGAAATTACAGCAATTTAGTTTTGACATCATTCATAGACCCGGTAAAAGTAATATAGTACCGGATGCCTTATCAAGATCTATTAGTGCCATGAGGGATGTAAGTCACACGCATATACAGATTCTTGATAAACATAAAGATGACTGGTACAGAGATAAAATAGCCAAAATAGAAAGTGGACAAGAGGCCAGTCAGGACTGGCAAACTAAAGACGGGTTACTGTATAAGAAAATTTGTTTAAAACAATATCCTGACCCAGTCAATGACTGGAAACTTGTAGTACCAAAACCTTTACGAGCATACATCCTTAAATACTGCCATGATGATACAAAATCTGGTCATTTTGGGGTTCGAAAAACTTTATATAGGATAAAACAATACTATTACTGGCCAGGCATGTCGCATGAGGTAAAGAAATACGTAGGAAGATGCGAAATATGCGCCAAAGTTAAGGTATCACAAAAACTTCCAATTGGTCATATGGGTCACCATAGAAAAGTAACTGGCCCGTGGCAGGTCATTTCTCTGGATTTAATGGGGCCATTTCCAAAAAGTAAACGGTTCAATACAATGCTCCTGGTAGTTACTTGTTTATTTAGTAAGTTTACATTATTGTTTCCCTTGAGAACGGGTAAAGCTGATAAAATATGTGAAATTTTAGAGCAACAATTTCTATTATTTGGGCGAGTTTCGGCCATAATCTGTGACAATGGAAAGCAATTTGACTCGCACTTATTTAGGGATCTCGCACAGAAATATAACACCCAAATTTGGTACACGCCAAACTATCACCCACAGAGTAATCCCACCGAGCGTGTCAACAGAGTTATAGGTACTATGATAGCCTCTTACATTAATTCCAGAAAACATAACGAATGGGACTTATATTTGCAAGAATTTGCGCATGCTATAAGAACATCAATTCATGAAACAACAGAATACACTCCGTCATTTCTGTTCTTTGGCCGAGAAACATCATTTCCATTAAAAATATCCAATGAAAATGATAATATACAATCGCTGGCCCGGGATGACCCGATTCTGCTCGACATGCAAGAATATGTATCAAAACTAAAGTCTCGACCAAAGCTATATAAAGAAGTTAAACTGCGGCTTCAACAGGCACATGACAAAAGTACTAAATTCTATAACGAGAAACGCCGGGAAGCAAACTTTAAAGTGGGAGATGTGGTTTGGAGAAGAACAAAGTATTTATCTAATGCTGGAACTAAATTTATGGCTAAATTAGCACCCAAATTTGAAAAAGCAATTATAACCAAGAAACTTTCGGATAACGTTTTCCATTTGAATAACGTTTATGGCAAATTCATTGGTGTTTGGCATGCAAAAGACTTGAAAACATTGTGGCAGGACAGTGCAGAGAAGAAATAAAATATATTGTGAGATATATTTTCTTTCTTCGCTGCGTTGGGGGAATATAATGAGTATATTGCATTGACTGATCCATAATTTCGCGCAATGTACCATAGGCATGAATGGCGCAGCGGCGCAACCGTTCGCCTAAAATTTACCGAGCACTGAGTTCAAACCTCACTTGGCTTTCGTACTTTTTTCCATTTTATTTCTACGATGCAATTTGATGACATTGAAAGAGGTCACGGTCGGCACTGGGCATTACGAAATCAGCTGTTGACCGAGACACATTGTAATTGTTTGGTCATAATTGATGTTAAATTCTTTTCGATTATTTTGCAAGTGCTGTTGTGGTTTTACGCTGTTTGTTCAAATACTTATGGGAATTATTATTTGATTAACGACAGTGGCCAAAATCGGTCAAAACTAAATCATCTTTGTGATTGATAACTGTGAAGGATTTCCAAAAGGGGTAAGTTGCACAGAATTGTATTAGTACCAACCTGTACCTATAGCTGTTTTGAAAACGTTTAACGTAATTTTGTATTGTTGTAGCTTAGTGCCCTTTTGGACGTGATGCTATATATTTTACAACCCTGAGGAGATCGTCAAGCTAGCCGAGGTTCATGGTTTTGGCAGAGTTCCGTCACTATACAAAAAACTCTCCTGGCGTCCAAAATTAACTAATAGATAGTATTCCTTATTATATGATAGAAGTTAACTAATAGGTTTAAGTCTAGTATTTAATTAGGCATTCTAAATTAGCGAATAGATGCTCACAATAAATCTGTGTTGACAACAATCTGCTATTTATTGATTCAAACCCGTAACAATATGAATAGTGATAATTATAAGCAGCTATTATGATAATAATTTTCGCAGAATTTCGAGTTCATGACCCCACGGATAGTAAACGTATCTATCTAAACAATGTCAATAATATCAAATAACAAAATCACGCAGATATATTTGCTTCAAAATAAGTTGCATGTACCGATAAGAAAACCTGAGGATATGGGCATCCGAACGATTTACGTAAGCCTTTTTCATACAAGCAAACACTAGCGCCATCTGTCAAAATTCTATAGGTGACCGCTGAGCGAACTACAGCGTGGTCTTCCTGTTGGTGACAGAACAAGCATCTATGGCACCGGTAAACTGTCGACATTTTTTCACGCCGTTCGCCCAGTCCAGGGTATAGGTCTATTGTATGCATGATTCCACTAAAACAATAAATATTAACTAAAAAAATAATATTGCAGGCTTCTAAAGTACCAAAATGCACTCATATCATCCTAACAAAAAAACTTTGTGCAATATCAAATGAACAATATTTATCTAAGGACTATGATGTACGCGTAGTTCATTATACTGTACCTAATGCTTAGCGCTTTGTCTAGCGATGAAGGGTCATTGATCCTACGCTCCTACACTTACACAGAACAATGTCACTTTAGAGACTCACTAGACTGCATATTATTCGTTTGAACGTAAATAATACTGGATTTTGGGTCCTGTAACCGGGGGGCTAGGGGCTAGAGGTGTGTCTTTCTACTTTTGGCGCTCTCTTTTCTCTTTCAGAGTATTGATATACAGAGAAAAGAGAGCGACAAGAGTAGAGAGACACATCTCTATACGTGCGCACGCTGTAAGGCTAGTGTGATTTCAAACACGTTTCATAACAAAAACTGTTTTGTTTCGTAGCACTGTTGTTCGGCGAGCAACTGGCCTCGCGACAGGCGTCCGTCAACGGAATGGGCAACGGCGGACGACACATCGGCTCCATCGACCCCGCGTGCGACGTCGCGGCCGTCGTGCGCGACGCGTACGAGAACGCGAGGTTCCTGTGCGACAGGTACTACCTCGCCTCGCCCGAGCTGGAGCTCATGCAGCACGGACGTGAGTACCGCGCAGTCTATGTGTCTATGTGACGTCACGGCGGGCGGCACGTCGGCTCCGTCGCCCCGCGTGCGACGTCGCGGCCGTCGTGCGCGACGCGTACGAGAACGCGAGGTTCCTGTGCGACAGGTACTACCTCGCCTCGCCCGAGCTGGAGCTCATGCAGCACGGACGTGAGTACCGCGCAGTCTATGTGTCTATGTGACGTCACGGCGGGCGGCACGTCGGCTCCGTCGCCCCGCGTGCGACGTCGCGGCCGTCGTGCGCGACGCGTACGAGAACGCGAGGTTCCTGTGCGACAGGTACTACCTCGCCTCGCCCGAGCTGGAGCTCATGCAGCACGGACGTGAGTACCGCGCAGTCTATGTGTCTATGTGACGTCACGGCGGGCGGCACGTCGGCTCCGTCGCCCCGCGTGCGACGTCGCGGCCGTCGTGCGCGACGCGTACGAGAACGCGAGGTTCCTGTGCGACAGGTACTACCTCGCCTCGCCCGAGCTGGAGCTCATGCAGCACGGACGTGAGTACCGCGCAGTCTATGTGTCTATGTGACGTCACGGCGGGCGGCACGTCGGCTCCGTCGCCCCGCGTGCGACGTCGCGGCCGTCGTGCGCGACGCGTACGAGAACGCGAGGTTCCTGTGCGACAGGTACTACCTCGCCTCGCCCGAGCTGGAGCTCATGCAGCACGGACGTGAGTACCGCGCAGTCTATGTGTCTATGTGACGTCACGGCGGGCGGCACGTCGGCTCCGTCGCCCCGCGTGCGACGTCGCGGCCGTCGTGCGCGACGCGTACGAGAACGCGAGGTTCCTGTGCGACAGGTACTACCTCGCCTCGCCCGAGCTGGAGCTCATGCAGCACGGACGTGAGTACCGCGCAGTCTATGTGTCTATGTGACGTCACGGCGGGCGGCACGTCGGCTCCGTCGCCCCGCGTGCGACGTCGCGGCCGTCGTGCGCGACGCGTACGAGAACGCGAGGTTCCTGTGCGACAGGTACTACCTCGCCTCGCCCGAGCTGGAGCTCATGCAGCACGGACGTGAGTACCGCGCAGTCTATGTGTCTATGTGACGTCACGGCGGGCGGCACGTCGGCTCCGTCGCCCCGCGTGCGACGTCGCGGCCGTCGTGCGCGACGCGTACGAGAACGCGAGGTTCCTGTGCGACAGGTACTACCTCGCCTCGCCCGAGCTGGAGCTCATGCAGCACGGACGTGAGTACCGCGCAGTCTATGTGTCTATGTGACGTCACGGCGGGCGGCACGTCGGCTCCGTCGCCCCGCGTGCGACGTCGCGGCCGTCGTGCGCGACGCGTACGAGAACGCGAGGTTCCTGTGCGACAGGTACTACCTCGCCTCGCCCGAGCTGGAGCTCATGCAGCACGGACGTGAGTACCGCGCAGTCTATGTGTCTATGTGACGTCACGGCGGGCGGCACGTCGGCTCCGTCGCCCCGCGTGCGACGTCGCGGCCGTCGTGCGCGACGCGTACGAGAACGCGAGGTTCCTGTGCGACAGGTACTACCTCGCCTCGCCCGAGCTGGAGCTCATGCAGCACGGACGTGAGTACCGCGCAGTCTATGTGTCTATGTGACGTCACGGCGGGCGGCACGTCGGCTCCGTCGCCCCGCGTGCGACGTCGCGGCCGTCGTGCGCGACGCGTACGAGAACGCGAGGTTCCTGTGCGACAGGTACTACCTCGCCTCGCCCGAGCTGGAGCTCATGCAGCACGGACGTGAGTACCGCGCAGTCTATGTGTCTATGTGACGTCACGGCGGGCGGCACGTCGGCTCCGTCGCCCCGCGTGCGACGTCGCGGCCGTCGTGCGCGACGCGTACGAGAACGCGAGGTTCCTGTGCGACAGGTACTACCTCGCCTCGCCCGAGCTGGAGCTCATGCAGCACGGACGTGAGTACCGCGCAGTCTATGTGTCTATGTGACGTCACGGCGGGCGGCACGTCGGCTCCGTCGCCCCGCGTGCGACGTCGCGGCCGTCGTGCGCGACGCGTACGAGAACGCGAGGTTCCTGTGCGACAGGTACTACCTCGCCTCGCCCGAGCTGGAGCTCATGCAGCACGGACGTGAGTACCGCGCAGTCTATGTGTCTATGTGACGTCACGGCGGGCGGCACGTCGGCTCCGTCGCCCCGCGTGCGACGTCGCGGCCGTCGTGCGCGACGCGTACGAGAACGCGAGGTTCCTGTGCGACAGGTACTACCTCGCCTCGCCCGAGCTGGAGCTCATGCAGCACGGACGTGAGTACCGCGCAGTCTATGTGTCTATGTGACGTCACGGCGGGCGGCACGTCGGCTCCGTCGCCCCGCGTGCGACGTCGCGGCCGTCGTGCGCGACGCGTACGAGAACGCGAGGTTCCTGTGCGACAGGTACTACCTCGCCTCGCCCGAGCTGGAGCTCATGCAGCACGGACGTGAGTACCGCGCAGTCTATGTGTCTATGTGACGTCACGGCGGGCGGCACGTCGGCTCCGTCGCCCCGCGTGCGACGTCGCGGCCGTCGTGCGCGACGCGTACGAGAACGCGAGGTTCCTGTGCGACAGGTACTACCTCGCCTCGCCCGAGCTGGAGCTCGTGCAGCACGGACGTGAGTACCGCGCAGTCTATGTGTCTATGTGACGTCACGGCGGGCGGCACGTCGGCTCCGTCGCCCCGCGTGCGACGTCGCGGCCGTCGTGCGCGACGCGTACGAGAACGCGAGGTTCCTGTGCGACAGGTACTACCTCGCCTCGCCCGAGCTGGAGCTCGTGCAGCACGGACGTGAGTACCGCGCAGTCTATGTGTCTATGTGACGTCACGGCGGGCGGCACGTCGGCTCCGTCGCCCCGCGTGCGACGTCGCGGCCGTCGTGCGCGACGCGTACGAGAACGCGAGGTTCCTGTGCGACAGGTACTACCTCGCCTCGACCGAGCTGGAGCTCGTGCAGCACGGACGTGAGTACCGCGCAGTCTATGTGTCTATGTGACGTCACGGCGGGCGGCACGTCGGCTCCGTCGCCCCGCGTGCGACGTCGCGGCCGTCGTGCGCGACGCGTACGAGAACGCGAGGTTCCTGTGCGACAGGTACTACCTCGCCTCGCCCGAGCTGGAGCTCATGCAGCACGGACGTGAGTACCGCGCAGTCTATGTGTCTATGTGACGTCACGGCGGGCGGCACGTCGGCTCCGTCGCCCCGCGTGCGACGTCGCGGCCGTCGTGCGCGACGCGTACGAGAACGCGAGGTTCCTGTGCGACAGGTACTACCTCGCCTCGCCCGAGCTGGAGCTCGTGCAGCACGGACGTGAGTACCGCGCAGTCTATGTGTCTATGTGACGTCACGGCGGGCGGCACGTCGGCTCCGTCGCCCCGCGTGCGACGTCGCGGCCGTCGTGCGCGACGCGTACGAGAACGCGAGGTTCCTGTGCGACAGGTACTACCTCGCCTCGCCCGAGCTGGAGCTCATGCAGCACGGACGTGAGTACCGCGCAGTCTATGTGTCTATGTGACGTCACGGCGGGCGGCACGTCGGCTCCGTCGCCCCGCGTGCGACGTCGCGGCCGTCGTGCGCGACGCGTACGAGAACGCGAGGTTCCTGTGCGACAGGTACTACCTCGCCTCGCCCGAGCTGGAGCTCATGCAGCACGGACGTGAGTACCGCGCAGTCTATGTGTCTATGTGACGTCACGGCGGGCGGCACGTCGGCTCCGTCGCCCCGCGTGCGACGTCGCGGCCGTCGTGCGCGACGCGTACGAGAACGCGAGGTTCCTGTGCGACAGGTACTACCTCGCCTCGCCCGAGCTGGAGCTCATGCAGCACGGACGTGAGTACCGCGCAGTCTATGTGTCTATGTGACGTCACGGCGGGCGGCACGTCGGCTCCGTCGCCCCGCGTGCGACGTCGCGGCCGTCGTGCGCGACGCGTACGAGAACGCGAGGTTCCTGTGCGACAGGTACTACCTCGCCTCGCCCGAGCTGGAGCTCATGCAGCACGGACGTGAGTACCGCGCAGTCTATGTGTCTATGTGACGTCACGGCGGGCGGCACGTCGGCTCCGTCGCCCCGCGTGCGACGTCGCGGCCGTCGTGCGCGACGCGTACGAGAACGCGAGGTTCCTGTGCGACAGGTACTACCTCGCCTCGCCCGAGCTGGAGCTCATGCAGCACGGACGTGAGTACCGCGCAGTCTATGTGTCTATGTGACGTCACGGCGGGCGGCACGTCGGCTCCGTCGCCCCGCGTGCGACGTCGCGGCCGTCGTGCGCGACGCGTACGAGAACGCGAGGTTCCTGTGCGACAGGTACTACCTCGCCTCGCCCGAGCTGGAGCTCATGCAGCACGGACGTGAGTACCGCGCAGTCTATGTGTCTATGTGACGTCACGGCGGGCGGCACGTCGGCTCCGTCGCCCCGCGTGCGACGTCACGGCCGTCGTGCGCGACGCGTACGAGAACGCGAGGTTCCTGTGCGACAGGTACTACCTCGCCTCGCCCGAGCTGGAGCTCATGCAGCACGGACGTGAGTACCGCGCAGTCTATGTGTCTATGTGACGTCACGGCGGGCGGCACGTCGGCTCCGTCGCCCCGCGTGCGACGTCGCGGCCGTCGTGCGCGACGCGTACGAGAACGCGAGGTTCCTGTGCGACAGGTACTACCTCGCCTCGCCCGAGCTGGAGCTCATGCAGCACGGACGTGAGTACCGCGCAGTCTATGTGTCTATGTGACGTCACGGCGGGCGGCACGTCGGCTCCGTCGCCCCGCGTGCGACGTCGCGGCCGTCGTGCGCGACGCGTACGAGAACGCGAGGTTCCTGTGCGACAGGTACTACCTCGCCTCGCCCGAGCTGGAGCTCATGCAGCACGGACGTGAGTACCGCGCAGTCTATGTGTCTATGTGACGTCACGGCGGGCGGCACGTCGGCTCCGTCGCCCCGCGTGCGACGTCGCGGCCGTCGTGCGCGACGCGTACGAGAACGCGAGGTTCCTGTGCGACAGGTACTACCTCGCCTCGCCCGAGCTGGAGCTCATGCAGCACGGACGTGAGTACCGCGCAGTCTATGTGTCTATGTGACGTCACGGCGGGCGGCACGTCGGCTCCGTCGCCCCGCGTGCGACGTCGCGGCCGTCGTGCGCGACGCGTACGAGAACGCGAGGTTCCTGTGCGACAGGTACTACCTCGCCTCGCCCGAGCTGGAGCTCATGCAGCACGGACGTGAGTACCGCGCAGTCTATGTGTCTATGTGACGTCACGGCGGGCGGCACGTCGGCTCCGTCGCCCCGCGTGCGACGTCGCGGCCGTCGTGCGCGACGCGTACGAGAACGCGAGGTTCCTGTGCGACAGGTACTACCTCGCCTCGCCCGAGCTGGAGCTCATGCAGCACGGACGTGAGTACCGCGCAGTCTATGTGTCTATGTGACGTCACGGCGGGCGGCACGTCGGCTCCGTCGCCCCGCGTGCGACGTCGCGGCCGTCGTGCGCGACGCGTACGAGAACGCGAGGTTCCTGTGCGACAGGTACTACCTCGCCTCGCCCGAGCTGGAGCTCATGCAGCACGGACGTGAGTACCGCGCAGTCTATGTGTCTATGTGACGTCACGGCGGGCGGCACGTCGGCTCCGTCGCCCCGCGTGCGACGTCGCGGCCGTCGTGCGCGACGCGTACGAGAACGCGAGGTTCCTGTGCGACAGGTACTACCTCGCCTCGCCCGAGCTGGAGCTCATGCAGCACGGACGTGAGTACCGCGCAGTCTATGTGTCTATGTGACGTCACGGCGGGCGGCACGTCGGCTCCGTCGCCCCGCGTGCGACGTCGCGGCCGTCGTGCGCGACGCGTACGAGAACGCGAGGTTCCTGTGCGACAGGTACTACCTCGCCTCGCCCGAGCTGGAGCTCATGCAGCACGGACGTGAGTACCGCGCAGTCTATGTGTCTATGTGACGTCACGGCGGGCGGCACGTCGGCTCCGTCGCCCCGCGTGCGACGTCGCGGCCGTCGTGCGCGACGCGTACGAGAACGCGAGGTTCCTGTGCGACAGGTACTACCTCGCCTCGCCCGAGCTGGAGCTCATGCAGCACGGACGTGAGTACCGCGCAGTCTATGTGTCTATGTGACGTCACGGCGGGCGGCACGTCGGCTCCGTCGCCCCGCGTGCGACGTCGCGGCCGTCGTGCGCGACGCGTACGAGAACGCGAGGTTCCTGTGCGACAGGTACTACCTCGCCTCGCCCGAGCTGGAGCTCATGCAGCACGGACGTGAGTACCGCGCAGTCTATGTGTCTATGTGACGTCACGGCGGGCGGCACGTCGGCTCCGTCGCCCCGCGTGCGACGTCGCGGCCGTCGTGCGCGACGCGTACGAGAACGCGAGGTTCCTGTGCGACAGGTACTACCTCGCCTCGCCCGAGCTGGAGCTCATGCAGCACGGACGTGAGTACCGCGCAGTCTATGTGTCTATGTGACGTCACGGCGGGCGGCACGTCGGCTCCGTCGCCCCGCGTGCGACGTCGCGGCCGTCGTGCGCGACGCGTACGAGAACGCGAGGTTCCTGTGCGACAGGTACTACCTCGCCTCGCCCGAGCTGGAGCTCATGCAGCACGGACGTGAGTACCGCGCAGTCTATGTGTCTATGTGACGTCACGGCGGGCGGCACGTCGGCTCCGTCGCCCCGCGTGCGACGTCGCGGCCGTCGTGGGCGACGCGTACGAGAACGCGAGGTTCCTGTGCGACAGGTACTACCTCGCCTCGCCCGAGCTGGAGCTCATGCAGCACGGACGTGAGTACCGCGCAGTCTATGTGTCTATGTGACGTCACGGCGGGCGGCACGTCGGCTCCGTCGCCCCGCGTGCGACGTCACGGCCGTCGTGCGCGACGCGTACGAGAACGCGAGGTTCCTGTGCGACAGGTACTACCTCGCCTCGCCCGAGCTGGAGCTCATGCAGCACGGACGTGAGTACCGCGCAGTCTATGTGTCTATGTGACGTCACGGCGGGCGGCACGTCGGCTCCGTCGCCCCGCGTGCGACGTCGCGGCCGTCGTGCGCGACGCGTACGAGAACGCGAGGTTCCTGTGCGACAGGTACTACCTCGCCTCGCCCGAGCTGGAGCTCATGCAGCACGGACGTGAGTACCGCGCAGTCTATGTGTCTATGTGACGTCACGGCGGGCGGCACGTCGGCTCCGTCGCCCCGCGTGCGACGTCGCGGCCGTCGTGCGCGACGCGTACGAGAACGCGAGGTTCCTGTGCGACAGGTACTACCTCGCCTCGCCCGAGCTGGAGCTCATGCAGCACGGACGTGAGTACCGTGCAGTCTATGTGTCTATGTGACGTCACGGCGGGCGGCACGTCGGCTCCGTCGCCCCGCGTGCGACGTCGCGGCCGTCGTGGGCGACGCGTACGAGAACGCGAGGTTCCTGTGCGACAGGTACTACCTCGCCTCGCCCGAGCTGGAGCTCATGCAGCACGGACGTGAGTACCGCGCAGTCTATGTGTCTATGTGACGTCACGGCGGGCGGCACGTCGGCTCCGTCGCCCCGCGTGCGACGTCGCGGCCGTCGTGGGCGACGCGTACGAGAACGCGAGGTTCCTGTGCGACAGGTACTACCTCGCCTCGCCCGAGCTGGAGCTCATGCAGCACGGACGTGAGTACCGCGCAGTCTATGTGTCTATGTGACGTCACGGCGGGCGGCACGTCGGCTCCGTCGCCCCGCGTGCGACGTCGCGGCCGTCGTGCGCGACGCGTACGAGAACGCGAGGTTCCTGTGCGACAGGTACTACCTCGCCTCGCCCGAGCTGGAGCTCGTGCAGCACGGACGTGAGTACCGCGCAGTCTATGTGTCTATGTGACGTCACGGCGGGCGGCACGTCGGCTCCGTCGCCCCGCGTGCGACGTCGCGGCCGTCGTGCGCGACGCGTACGAGAACGCGAGGTTCCTGTGCGACAGGTACTACCTCGCCTCGCCCGAGCTGGAGCTCATGCAGCACGAACGTGAGTACCGCGCAGTCTATGTGTCTATGTGACGTCACGGCGGGCGGCACGTCGGCTCCGTCGCCCCGCGTGCGACGTCGCGGCCGTCGTGCGCGACGCGTACGAGAACGCGAGGTTCCTGTGCGACAGGTACTACCTCGCCTCGCCCGAGCTGGAGCTCATGCAGCACGGACGTGAGTACCGCGCAGTCTATGTGTCTATGTGACGTCACGGCGGGCGGCACGTCGGCTCCGTCGCCCCGCGTGCGACGTCGCGGCCGTCGTGCGCGACGCGTACGAGAACGCGAGGTTCCTGTGCGACAGGTACTACCTCGCCTCGCCCGAGCTGGAGCTCGTGCAGCACGGACGTGAGTACCGCGCAGTCTATGTGTCTATGTGACGTCACGGCGGGCGGCACGTCGGCTCCGTCGCCCCGCGTGCGACGTCGCGGCCGTCGTGCGCGACGCGTACGAGAACGCGAGGTTCCTGTGCGACAGGTACTACCTCGCCTCGCCCGAGCTGGAGCTCATGCAGCACGGACGTGAGTACCGCGCAGTCTATGTGTCTATGTGACGTCACGGCGGGCGGCACGTCGGCTCCGTCGCCCCGCGTGCGACGTCGCGGCCGTCGTGCGCGACGCGTACGAGAACGCGAGGTTCCTGTGCGACAGGTACTACCTCGCCTCGCCCGAGCTGGAGCTCATGCAGCACGGACGTGAGTACCGCGCAGTCTATGTGTCTATGTGACGTCACGGCGGGCGGCACGTCGGCTCCGTCGCCCCGCGTGCGACGTCGCGGCCGTCGTGCGCGACGCGTACGAGAACGCGAGGTTCCTGTGCGACAGGTGCTACCTCGCCTCGCCCGAGCTGGAGCTCATGCAGCACGGACGTGAGTACCGCGCAGTCTATGTGTCTATGTGACGTCACGGCGGGCGGCACGTCGGCTCCGTCGCCCCGCGTGCGACGTCGCGGCCGTCGTGCGCGACGCGTACGAGAACGCGAGGTTCCTGTGCGACAGGTACTACCTCGCCTCGCCCGAGCTGGAGCTCATGCAGCACGGACGTGAGTACCGCGCAGTCTATGTGTCTATGTGACGTCACGGCGGGCGGCACGTTATATTGTTACACAGAGTAATAGCACATCAGAGGAATCAAATTATTTTATACAAATGAAATTATAATCGAATTTTGTGCTACTTATATCGATAGAAGCCACAACCCTAGCCAGTAATACTCACGTCATTTGGTTGCACCCCCAGGGCCGTGTGACCAGCCGATGCCGATAGTGTACGTGCCGTCCCACCTCTACCACATGCTGTTCGAGCTGTTCAAGAACTCCATGCGAGCGGTGATGGAGTGCCACGAGAGCTGCCCGCCGCCCATACAGGTCAACCTGGTCCGGGGCAGGGAGGACGTCAGCGTCAAGGTGGGTGCCTGCCCTTGTTCACTTGCTAGCGAGCAGCAATGCCGATAGTGTACGTGCCGTCCCACCTCTACCACATGCTGTTCGAGCTGTTCAAGAACTCCATGCGAGCGGTGATGGAGTGCCACGAGAGCTGCCCGCCGCCCATACAGGTCAACCTGGTCCGGGGCAGGGAGGACGTCAGCGTCAAGGTGGGTGCCTGCCCTTGTTCACTTGCTAGCGAGCAGCAATGCCGATAGTGTACGTGCCGTCCCACCTCTACCACATGCTGTTCGAGCTGTTCAAGAACTCCATGCGAGCGGTGATGGAGTGCCACGAGAGCTGCCCGCCGCCCATACAGGTCAACCTGGTCCGGGGCAGGGAGGACGTCAGCGTCAAGGTGGGTGCCTGCCCTTGTTCACTTGCTAGCGAGCAGCAATGCCGATAGTGTACGTGCCGTCCCACCTCTACCACATGCTGTTCGAGCTGTTCAAGAACTCCATGCGAGCGGTGATGGAGTGCCACGAGAGCTGCCCGCCGCCCATACAGGTCAACCTGGTCCGGGGCAGGGAGGACGTCAGCGTCAAGGTGGGTGCCTGCCCTTGTTCACTTGCTAGCGAGCAGCAATGCCGATAGTGTACGTGCCGTCCCACCTCTACCACATGCTGTTCGAGCTGTTCAAGAACTCCATGCGAGCGGTGATGGAGTGCCACGAGAGCTGCCCGCCGCCCATACAGGTCAACCTGGTCCGGGGCAGGGAGGACGTCAGCGTCAAGGTGGGTGCCTGCCCTTGTTCACTTGCTAGCGAGCAGCAATGCCGATAGTGTACGTGCCGTCCCACCTCTACCACATGCTGTTCGAGCTGTTCAAGAACTCCATGCGAGCGGTGATGGAGTGCCACGAGAGCTGCCCGCCGCCCATACAGGTCAACCTGGTCCGGGGCAGGGAGGACGTCAGCGTCAAGGTGGGTGCCTGCCCTTGTTAGGTACTCTTTTAGTGATCTGTACCTTTACATTTGTTGTTGCTAGAACTCTTCTGGTAGGTATCTGTAATATCGTGGTCCGGACCCGTACTACTTGTTTGTAGCCGGGACGGTTACGTGGAAAGTGAGACTGGCCTGTTTTCGGTTTAAAAAGCACTGTACGCTGATTACTGGGCAAAATGTTTCGACACCGGGACATCCTCAGGAGATGTTGACTTGACAATGTGAAATCGTAGAGAGACCATCAATGTGTTACTGTGTTTCGGTTTAAAAGGCACTGTACGCTGATTACTAGGCAAAATGTTTCGACCCGACACCGGGACATCCTCAGGAGATGTTGACTTCACAATTTGGAATCGTAGAGAGACCACCAATGTGTTACTGTGTTTCGGTTTAAAAGGCACTGTACGCTGATTACTGGGCAAAATGTTTCGATCCGACACCGGTACATCCTCAGGAGATGTTGACTTCACAATTTGAAATCGTAGAGAGACCACCAATGTGTTACTGTGTTTCGGTTTAAAAGGCACTGTACGCTGATTACTGGGCAAAATGTTTCGATCCGACACCGGGACATCCTCAGGAGATGTTGACTTGACAATGTGAAATCGTAGGAGACCACGATTTAGCATTCAGTAGCGGATTAAAACAAAACACATTAATCTGTCTTGATAAAAACTATTTTTTTTATATATTGCAGATGTCTGACCGAGGCGGCGGCATCTCGCGCAGTGTGTCAGATCTTCTGTTCAAGTACATGTACAGCACGGCACCGCAGCCCTCCAAGTCGCTCGACTCACACAACGTGCCGCTAGCCGGTGAGTGATACCTCAAAAAAAAAATAGTTTAGAAAAGTTTGTATGCACCTATACAGGGTGAAATGAAAAATACCAAAAAGCTCTCAGCCTTGTTATTTCTATCAGTAAACTAATAACTTTTGTTCTACGACTTTTCAAAATTCCGTATTAAAATGTTTCATACAAAAAATTAATAAATCGTGCTATTTCTGCAAAGTAACATTACAATGTGTAATGTGTGTAGTAATACTTTAATTTTTACTGGTTTTCAATACAAAATAAATTATGAAAAAAAAGAGGAATTTAAAAAGTAATTTTTATAAATTTGATGTTTCACAAAATATCGAGTTAAATAAAAAGTCGTATAATCTATCTCGCGAGATTGTAAACTGTCGAAGGATTGTAAACCGCAACATAGTGTTTACAATTTAACGTATTTATTATTCGGTAGATTATAAACTATCTGTCGCCGGCATTGTGATGTGATTCCGCCGTTTACATATTATGGCGCCTGTCGGATCGCCGTCATCAGCGCTCGCGCAGCATCGGGCGGACCCCGGCCGGCGACAACCAATCAACGGCATTCGGCGTCCGACCGGCGTCGAGATAACGCGCGCTGTACAAAATTTTCTCTTCTCTGTGACACCCAGTAATTCAAGTGTAAAAATCAGTTTGCCTTTCAATTGAAAACAGTCCCGAATCGAAGTGTCAACAGCGCCGTTAGTTTATAACCAATACAACTATAAAATAGGGACCAGTTCGGATCTTTAACGTCTCCGGCGCTGCGGGAAGTGCAGCCCCTTCGCGGGTAGTGGGCAGGGGCTACTCTCCCTCCGCGCCTCCGGCATCAAGACTGTTTGGAGTCGGGGTTAGGCAGTCCGGTCCTGTGACTATTTCAACCTAACCACCAACGTTGAAGTCGTTTTGCCGTCGGCAAATTACAAAATAGCGAGCGTTTCTAAACTTACGTTTTCCCTTATAAACTAACGCCGGTATAATGTTGATGTATTGTATATGATGCTCCCGCGCTTATTGATACGGTTTACCATCTTTTGACAGTTTACAATCTCGCGAGATAGATTATGATCTAATTCGCGAGATTGTAAACTAAGTATAAATATATACTCTCATCATCTCTTTCGTAACGCTCTTGTCAGAGCGGTCGCGGTCATCATTTTCCCGGACAGCTTCTTTTCTTGAGCACACAATATGTAAAGAAAGGTCCACTGCAGCCTTTACTTGGTCCGTTCATCTCATAGACGATCTGCCGCGAGGTCTAATTCCCTCTACCTTTCCTAGGACGACTAGACGACGAATGTTATATATAGAACTAGCTGACCCGGCAAACGTTGTTTTGCCATTTTTTTTTTTCTCTCGAACGGAATAAATAGTATCCTATGTCCGTCTCCTGGCTCTAAGCTACCTCCTCACCAATTTTCAGCCATATCGGTAAAGCCGTTCTTGAGTTATAAATAGTGTAACTAACACGACTTTCTTTTATACATAACTAGCTGACCGGGCAAACTTTGTTTTGCCGTTTAGGGTCATCAAATATAGATAACAACCCGCTCCCGGACCCAGAGATCATACCCTGAAAATTTCACAACGATCGGTCCAGCTGTTTCGGAGGAGTTTGGTTACAAAGAAAATCGAGAGAATAATTCAATATGAACTTTATACAATAGCAATAAAGCTCTTTTTAGTTAGAAAACGTTTGTATGGGAAAAAGACAAGGGCTGTTTTAGGGTTTTTCCGGCAATTATTCGAATTTTCTCGCCGTAAAAACCATCTTTGAACTTCAACGAACATTTAAAAAAAAGAATTGGCCAAATTGGTCCAGGCGTTGTTGAGTTATGCGCTTACCAACACATTTTGCGATTCATTTTTATATTACCTATAAGATATAGAAGATTATATAATCTAACAGTGTTTTTATTTTTCCTGTGACATACATATAATAATGCTCATATAATAAATCCGCAGGCTACGGGTACGGGCTGCCGCTGTCGCGCCTGTACGCGCGCTACTTCCACGGAGACCTGGTGCTGATCTCCTGCGAGGGGTTCGGCACGGACACCGTCATATACTTGAAGGTTAGTTTTAGCAGGCCCCTGGCACTCAGTACAAATAACATGACTTAAGAGCGTTCATGCGAAGCGTCGGGCCTCGCGTTTCGGACCATACTATTATGGTATTCGTTGGCGCTGACGCAATTTTGCGCCGATAATTGTATTACAAAATAATTTATAGTTAAATTAATATACAACTTATTAAAATAGTAAACAACCAGTGACATTGAATATTAATTGAATTAAATTACTATAATTCAGAAATAACAAAATATCTTGGATTTTATCCTAAAATAATACGTTTAATTTATCGAAAAATGCTAAAAATGGCACTTTTCGGTTTATGGTTTTTGAATGAATATCTAGGAAAATCGTGTTTTTTTTTTGAGACACTTTTTAGTAAATGTTATTAATTTTCTAAATATGTCATTGTTATAAGTTTGTGTTAAGAAACATGGCAAATATCTTGCATCTGCGTAGAGCGTCGACCGCTATTTTAGCAAACAGCCTATACAAAAACTGTTGTAGTGACAAAGTTATACACATATTTTAAAATATTTTTGAGACAAGTTATAGATTATGAAATGCCAAATAATATGAATTCAATTCTCTAATCTATAATTGAACACATAACTATTTTATGTTCCTTCGGAAATCGTAAATTTTGACTCAAGCATAATACTAACGCATGAAGCGCCATAACCACCTACACTACTACTAGCCGGCGGCCCTATAGTAGTGTTATTATCTCGCTGCAGACTCGGTCATAAATCATTCGAGTGTTTCGCTCTTGTTTGTCTGCAGTAATGCACAACTCAACAAAAGCGAAACACTTGAATGATTTATGACCGAGTCTCCAGCGAGATAATAACACTACTATAATACGCATTCCATATGTATGTGTGAGTAAACGTCAATGTAGCCCATAGGGCTGGCAAAAGTCGACCTGTGCGTGGCGACGCGACGAGACCGATGCACGACGCCACGGTGACAACTGGCAGCCCTATTGAAATAATGCACTCGCGAAGACAGTGTCCACGCGTACCACCCGTGGTGTCGCGCACGGAGCTGCGGTAATGCATTGACGGGAGGGTGTGACTGTCGCTTCTTTACGTTGGTAATATTATATATTCGGTGGTTTTAGGGTTCTATACCAAAAATAGTAAAAAAGACGTGTGGCACTCGGAGACTGCCGCGGTAAAGCTATCGCTGCTTATAGCGGTTTTTATCAACTGATGCAATTATTATTGCCATCTATCAATGTATAGCAGAACTTTTAATGCCTTTTTGAAATATCACGCTTGTCTCTTTAGTTCAGCATTCTTTAGATAGCAAAACCACGCTCAAGGCCTGTGGTAGAAGCTATGCAATAGCTTTAAATTCAAACCTTATGATGATATTATCTCCATCCGTCTGTCTGTCACACTCGATTTGAATTTTCGCGCCCTTATGTAAGCCCATCCCCTTAATAGTGAAATAAATATCTGTTTTTCTTTCCAGGCGTTATCAAACGAAGCCAACGAGTTACTACCGATCTTCAACAGAACATCTAGCAAGTTCTACCGCGCCCTTCCCGTCACAGCCGACTGGTCCGGCCCTGTGTCCAACGTGTCGCGGACCCCCTCCCGCGACAAGCCCTCCCTGTCGCACAAGGCGTAACGACCCTGCGAGTGAACGAGACAGCTGTTTGTGTCAACAAGGTATCACTTCGGGTGAATGTGTCAGAGACAGCAGTTGCCTTACTCATATGACTCACTAAAATATTTCGTACAATGACCTCTGTCTGCTAACAGTGGTTACAAACATTTTTGTATGAAATATTTGAATTTACAGAAGAATGACTCATAATTTTTTTTTTTTAATTCTATACAAGTTAGTACTTGACTGCGATCACACCTGGTGGTAAGTGATGATGCAGCCTGAGATGTTATCGTACTAACTTGGAAGGGTAAGTGAATTTACCCTCACGGTTTCTACACAGCATCGCACCGGAACGCAAAATCGCTTGGCGGCGCGTCTTTGCTGGTAGGGTGGTAACTAGCCACGGCCGAAGCCTCCCACCAGACCAGACATGAGCCAATTTAGAAATTATAAATTTCCAAAGTGGCCCGTGGCGGGAATCGAACCCGCGACCTCCAACTCGAATCCGAACGCGCCGCCACTGCGCCAGGAGGTCGTCAAATTGAACACGTGACTTATCGAATATAGTTGTCTTCGATAAGTTACGCGATTAATTTTGTCATTCCCATACTTTTTTTATTTTCCCTCCATTCAGTTATGGGTTGCACGAGCGAAAGCTTTTTTAGGACTATCGTAGTTAAGTCATATGGCTAAGCGAGCAGATGCTTGGTAAGCCTAAAAGAAAATGTCTCCAGTCACGCTGTCTCTGTCTTACAGGACGTGTCAGAAAGGGACGGAGACATACCTCCGTCCCTTTCTGACACTAATGGTACCAGGTACGTCACTAATGGTAACAGTGAAAATAGTAATTAAAAAGTGTACGGTATTTTGGTTTATTAATAGCACAAGATATCTTCATAAAATAATTCATATCATACGAAGTTATTGTTTTCTAATCAGTGAGCGAAAAATGCATAGAAGTATGAACTTTGCGGTGGTATAAACTGTCTCGCACGCAAAATCAGTCCGGTTGATTGGTTGGCCCGCCTGACACACTGCGTGAATCGGCCATTAACAGGACATTACACACACTTATCACGTGACCATCCCGGCTACAAGTAGGGGTCCGGACCTCAATATATCAGATGGTTGCCGCTCGCGGGCCGAGTTGCACGCGCTAGTTCTGTACGGTCTATTTTACGCGCCGTCTGACTACGGCAGCCCTAGTACGTCGTAAGAGATAAAGTTAGGAGATAGAAAGAGACCACAACATTGCGTTTGTTGCGTGTCGATTTTGAGGGCGGGGCCAGGCGCTATTGCGAACTGAATTGCACTTTTTGTGTCAGCGCTAGAGTCGCTATTTCTTTAAATCATCGTGCGGAGTAAGCCTTCTGTACCTGTTTAGTGTTCCGTGTCCAAAGTAAGCGATAGCTTGTGTTATGTGTACTAGATAACTGATACATGTACATACATACTAATATACATAAATACAAATATATTGAAATAAATAAATATAATGTATTTTTCAGGTATGTGTGTGTAACTTTGGTACCTACCATTGTCGAATGATTGTAAGAAATTGACGACCTGTATGCCTTCTCCGTTCACTGTTTATAACATTTATACTATTTTAAATAAAGGATTGTCGCAGGTATAAACTATTGTATGTGAATAATGAATGAGTACCGAAATTATTTTGCTGTCGAATCAACATCTAATGAAAACGTATTATAATGTTGGCATCATCGAAATCTGTTTCTAAATGTGTGTGTTATTGCTATTTGTATTGGGTTTGACACTACTTTTGAATTTGATAAAAATTATTACTTTATTATAAACTAGCATAAAAATAATAACGTTCACTGAAAAAAATATTAAAATCCAATGAAGATTTACAAATTTTACAGGCATTATAATTTTGGAGTGCGAGGGCCGTTTATCCCTTTCAGGCAAAACGAAAATTTGTATGAAGCCGCACGAAGCTATTATGATTTATGGCATTAGTAAGGTGTGACGTCACAATTCAATGTTGCTATCTCTGTCTAATTAGAAATATTTAAATGATTGTAACTTTTTTGTTATTTGATCGATTTAATTAGTTTTTTCAGCGTACGTCATTATTTTTATCGTAATTTATGATAAAGTAATAAAAAATTGGATCCAAATAGCAATTTAAATCACACATGTTGAAAAAGATTTCAATATTTTAGAAGATTTTACATTATGAGCATTATCCTTAGCAATTTTTTTTTGTTCTTGTACAATTAATATACATTTGTGATACTCATTATTTCTTAGGTATTATACAGTGAAAATCTGTAATTTCACTAAATTGGTAGATTTCAAATTGTGTGTGTGTGTACTTTTCAAAAATGTTTGGTGTGGCCTAATTTTAACAGTTAACAGGAAATTGACGGACTTGGCTGCTAAATTTAAATTTTATTATTTTTTCGCAATTTCTCAACTACAACAATGTAGGTTCATGGCAGTAAAATTGCGGGAATGGAGATTTTCACAAGATTCATAGGCCCGCCAATTTAGTTAAGCTTAAATATTTTCTAAAATGAAATGAGTTAAATGGTTATAGTTTAGATGGTAAGGGCGTTTAATGAGTTTGGCCAAATATATTTTACTCTAGATTGTTTCTAAGAAAAGATCTACTCGAAAAATGTGTGGGATCGAATATACTTACGATTATTGATTTTTTAGGGATATCGATCGTGAATTAGATAAAAAAAATCATTCTATCATTGTCTATGCACATAGTCTATGTATACAATCGACTGATTTGATTGGTAGGATCGATTGAGTTGAGAGTTGTTTGGGTATGAAAAATTTTTTTGGTTTTTTTTTATTAATGAAAACATGTAAGTAATTTTTTTAATGACAATTGTTTGCATCACCTCTATAGCAAGACTAAAAAATTAAAACTAAAAAATGTCATATTTTATATATAACTAGGGATTTATAGAGATGTTGCATGTCATTTAATGACAAAAATTGCACAATCAATAAGATTAAAATATGAATAAAAGTTACTCTTCCTGGGCCATAAACAAATAACCCTAGAAAAAGTGTAGTAATTTTAGTTTTGGGTAGGGTAAACAGCTAGTTCTAACAGACAGATTAGAAAAAGTTGCATCATAAATGCTTCACTATTTAGCATTATGGTAGGGAACCCTGAAAATAAAACCCTAGCGACCCGTAGGTATAGAATGTAGATAGAGTATATTTTTTAATGTCATTTCGTATAATTCAATAGTAAGTTTAATAGTGTGAATATAATTTTAGTATGCATCTTTAAATTTAAACGAAAATGTTAAATGGCGGCGCGAATCATTCCATCTCGCTTGCGTAGAAGTAAGTGAGAGGGAGACGGCATGATTGGATTTAAAACTCAAAGACATACTTATTTGTATATGATTTTTGTTTTAATTATTTGTATGAGATTAGTTTTGCACTACCATTTATTTTATTTAATATTATATTCTTCATCGGCACAGATTATAAATAAAAGCGCAAATGCGTTTGTATTTTTGAATGATTGAAAATCGAAACAGGTATGTTTTTATCTGTAATTTTACTTCATAAATTTGACAGTCGTTGTATTTGCTTCTCTCTTACATACTAACATTGTTGTATGAAAGAGAGAAAGACGAATATAATACTAAAGGTAGTATTTTAAACCTCATTGCAAATGTCTCCGCAAGATTACACCCTTAGATAATCTGCCTCGCGAAATTGTAAACTGTCGAAAGATTGTAAACTGCAACTACTTACAACTAAAACTACGGACGTTTGTCCAATCGTCGAGTGGCAATATGTGAAATCGAGCCACATATTGCCACTTTACGGTTTCACTTGTTAAAATAAATAGTAAGTTAAATTGTAAGCCCCATGTTACGGTTTACAATCTTACGACAGTTTACAATTTCACGGGATAGATTGTAATCTTAACGGTTTTTACAATCTTTCATAAAAAATAGCACACAGATTTACAGTAAACTAGTAACTGTATTGACAACAAAAATAGCATAAATAGAAAAAAATAGAAAACGTAGTTCATTTTCTACAATTAAAAATCATTATACTTTTAACCCCAAGTATGTATTTAACCCTCTTTTAGTTAAACATTGTAATGTCCCTTTTTTAGCGATTTTCAAAAAGGAGCGATAAAAAAATTATGTTTCACTAAACTATGATTAATTTTACTGTTGGTAAATCAGCACTTATGTTTTTTTTTTAATTAATTTTTCAAATGCAAATATTTTTTTAGATTTTATTATCCGAATCCAAGTAGGTATAGATCGTCCAATCTTACAATGAACCCGCCACTTGTTTACGCTCACACGTTGAAAGACTAATGAAGTGGAGGGCCGTTCGTTTTAAAATTCGATGATCTCTATCATATTAGGTTGTGCAAATACATAGACAGCAATAAACATTTTGTATTTTCTGTATAGTTATCGGTAATAAAATGCATATATAATAATATATAATTAAATATAATTTTCTTAAGGTAGCTCAGGTAATACAGAATTTATATTATGTAAAATTACATAATTTTACCATTAAGTACAATTATTATTCAATAGGCAATTCATTAAATAATGTAATGTATCATAATTTGATAATTCAACAAAAATGCGACATTTTAATCTTTTTATATTTTCATAATATTTTAAATCATTGCATTTCTTTCTATCTATTTATTGTTTAGTTTTAAGCGTTATTCCAAAAGCGATATTTATTGAATAGGTTTTAGTTATAAATTAGCACCTAACAAAGGAAAGATGTTTAATTTTTATTAATAAAATGTGGAAAATTGTGGAATATAATATTTTGGTTTTATTGATTTTTTTCCCCTACAACTAAGCGTTTGACGTATTTTTTTAACTCTATTAGAAGTAAGTAATTGACTGCGATCTCACCTGCTGGTAAGTGATGATGCAGCCTAAGATGTTATTGTACTAACCTGGAAGAGTCAGTAAATTTACCCCAACGGTTTCTACAAGCATCGCACCGGAACGCCAAATCGCTTGTCTTTGCTGGTAGGGTGGTAACTAGCCACGACCGTAGCCTCCCACCAGACCAGACCTGAGCCAATTTAGAAATAAAATACCAAAGTGGCCCGTGGCGGGAATCGAACCCGCGACCTCCCACTCGAATCCGAGCGCGCCGCCACTAAGCCAGGGAGATCGTCATATTTAGGCAGGTCGTAGAACCATACCTATAATACATCCATGTACTTACTCCATTGAGTCAACGAAAAATACCACTTACCACAAAAAGTAGACCTAAAACAGGATAGATTGTCTTCCACTTAGCAGGACAGATTAATTTGTTTTTCTATAATCCGCTACTTGAAAAGATTCTGTATGGTACAATATGCAGGAACACTGCCCACATGAAACACCACACACAATTTTCCAACACTTTCTTCGACGCACGTTTCGTCCCGACACCGGGACATCCTCAGGAGATGTCAACTTCACAATGCGAAATCGTAGAAACTTCTTCCACTTGTTTATGCACAAGAAAAGAACTTCATTTCGACTGCAAAGATGCACCGCCAAGCGCTTTAGCGTTCCAGTACGATGCTGTGTAGAAAAAATTAGGGGCGAGTTTACCCCTTCCAAGTTAGTACGATAACATTTTCGGCTGCATCATCACTTACCATCTGATGAGATCGCAGTCAAGTAGGTACTAATTTGTAGTGTAAAATGAAAGAAAACAATTATTAACATATTAATAAATTTAATTAATTATAATAACAACAAATATTATATTTTAAATTTCACATGGAGTATCACAAAGTTTTAAATAAATGAGTACCTATCTAATAATAATAATTCGACATTATTTTTGTAGCATGTCGTCCAAGTCGTCGATTGTTGATTCATTATTGCTGTAACAAAAGAAAATTCTATTTTAATCACACTGTTGAATATTATACCTAACATTTGTGTTCGATACTCCTTCACACAACTACTGAACCGATTGGAATGAAGTTTAGAATAGAGACACATCACTCCTCTATAATAATAGGTACAAGTACGCTGGAGAACGTAATACTTGATTTTCGCCATTTTGGCGCTGATTGCTAATGCGTAAGCTAACAAGCGTGGTGACTTTGAAATCAAAGTCATTAAAAGTTCTGCTATTTATTGATAGATGGCAAAACTAGAAAGTGTTTTTCTGTTAAACTGTTTTTTCGTTACGGAATTTCTGGATTCGGTCTCCACGCTCAAGGCCCGCGATAGAAGCTATGCAATAGCCCGACACAGAGTAGGAACAAGTCTGATCTGTGAGAGTCTGATCTGTGTGTCTGATGAGATCTGTGTTAAATATGGAATATTTGATATTTCTCAAAATATCGAGTAAAAAAAAGACGTAGAAAGTCGTTGTAAACAACTAGAGGCCGAGAGTGGTTTGGTATTTTTTTTAAATTTTGTTCTACTTTTTTACATATTGAATACTTTGAGAAATATCTAATAATCAATATTGTACAGAGATATTCTACTTGTTCCTACTCTGTAATGTAACATCGGCAAGTGGCGACAACGCGTCGGCGAAATGGCAACAGTGTAATGCCACTATACAGAAATAGCATTTTTTTGTATGAAATAAATTAATTCTGAATTTTGAAAAGTCGAAGAACAAAAGTTGTTAGTTTTAATGTAAACAACTACAGGACGAGAGCGATTTGCTATTTTTTATATGACCCTGTAAGTGTACCTACGAGTACATACTAGGTAAGTACTATAGTTTAACTTCTGGGTAGTAGTTGTAGTTAGGATCACGTTTCGACCTCTCCAAGTATGGCAGCCCGTGTGGCCCTGATGAGGAATAGTTCTCCAAATGAGGCTTCCTCAGCAGCTCTGGCCGGAAGTTCTTCAGGAAGTAAACCCAGCATTGGACTGTTTGCTCCGAAGTGTCTCTGTAAAGTAAAGATTTTCTTTACTTTGTTTTCATCATCTTATAGTTATGCTCCTGTGTCAGAGCGAAACGTAGAAAAAAGATTTTGAAAGGTTTATGTAGTTTCAAAATCTTTACTTACAACAACTTAGGTGCATAGCGTAACTTTATGCACAACTTAGGTGCATAGCGAAGGCAGTGCCAGCCGCTGTTGTGAACTGAATTGCACTTTTTGTGTCAGTACTAAGGTAGCTAAGTATTTCTTTATATCATTTTGTGGAGTGAACCTTCTGTACCGTTAGGTACTATTATTGTTTTCCATGGTACTCAGTGAAATACAGATAGATCTAATAATACTTACAGCAAATAATAAGAGACATTTTTAAAAACTTTAGGCAAGCATAATTATAATTTTACTGATTGCAATATCTTGCTGCCCACAGTGCAATAGAATGGAAAAACAGGAGCTCACATCTCGAGCCCGTCGTAAAGCATGTAAGTGGAACAGAGAGCGCGTCATTCCCCATTTTAATGCAGCGCGGCCAGCGAGTTATTGCAACAACTATAATAAGATAAATTGTCTATAAGTATTTTTTTAAGTTTGCCACGACGGTAGTTAGTGAAAAACTCACCTTTTAACTACAATGTCGTCAATTTCTCTCACATAGTAATTTGGATGATCTTCCAATATGTCTAGATTGCTGAGCATCGTGTCGTCTACTTGGTACACCTCACCTGGAAATGAGAGTTTACTGGATGTTAAGACTATCGTCTAGTAACCAAGCGCGACGCGAGTAGGTATTTTCAAAAATGATATCTATGCCCGTATAGAGAGTGTTGCAAGTCGAGCTAGGCCTACATTTCGTTCTTGCAATTTTGCTTTGGGTGATTACATTTTTACCCCCCCAAACGTTTTACCGAATTGGACAATTTTAGTCTCAATAGATTTAGTACGCCTTAATCTAGGCTCGTACGTTTTATTTTATTCGTATTTTAATTTAGTTAAAAAAATTATAATACTTGAGGAAGTTTTAAGGTCAAAAATATGGATATTTAGACGCTAATAGCTTTTAAGGTAAGCAATATTTCTTAAAAATTACAACATATGGGAATTGGGCATAGTTCTGCATCGTATCTGCAACATTTCTAAAAAATAAGAAAATTGGACTAAATTTACTTTATTAGGTAGGAAAACGTTATCGCTTTTTATATGAAAACTTACAGCTAGAACTTAAAGCTTAAGAGAACGAAAAATTCACCTTTAACATTATATCCATTCCCAGGGCTGTGCAGTAAAAATGGAATGTTGTATTTGGTCCCAATTATCAATGGGTATTTAGTTTTTGTAACACCCTCTGTTATGAATTCGCCAACACCATGCTCTGGGTTGGTGAGCCAGTGGTGGTTCGGTTCATTTCTTTTCAGTGTGCCATAGACAAACACTTTGTGGGTCATCTGTGAAATAAAAAAAAAGAAAGGCACTCAATGCACATAACACAACAACATATAACATCTTAGACGCATCATCACTTACCATCAGGTGAGATCGCACTCGCAGTCAAGTACTAACTTGTCTAGAATAAAAAAAAATGAAAACTCATTGAGGTTTGATTATGGTGACAGTGTAAGGTGTTGGTAATGGTGTTGTGAGTTCAAAGGTTTTTCCATCTCAAAAATGCCCATCTCCCCGGCATGGGTTACAGAAACAGTGTAAGGTTACGGTAACAGTTTTACGTGTCTGTCATGTGTTGCGAATTCTATGGTTTTACCCATCATTAATTACCCCAACTAAATTAATAAAATAAATTTACCCCAACGGTAAGTAAATTTAAGTAAGTAAATTTACCCCAACGGTTTCTACAAGCATCGCACCGGAAATTGCTTGGCGGTGCGTCTTTGCTGGTAGGGTGGTAACTAGCCATTGTGCCTACTCATGGTTTGTACCTATGCAAGCCAGCAAGCCAAATTTTGGGTTGTCAGACACTTGAGTAACAACTGATCTCGATTTATTGAAGATTCGGGGCTCGAGCAACTTACAACCACCCCTTCAACAACCCATCGGCAATAAAAAAATGAATTTAGTTTTTTTTACGGAACCCACGAGCATCTTGGAGGAAAAGGAAAAAAGATCCAAGCTTAGACATTCATTCTCATGGTAATAGGATAATTTAACTAGGTTCTAAACGTTGAAAAAATATTGTTTCAATGTACGAATACGTAACATACAGAATTAAAAAAGTTCTTATGCTTTTTGCTCAGAAAATTCCCAATCAGAGACTTACGGTTCTGACGAATTTGATATACCTTTGTACAACAAACAACGCTAAAACATGTATCATTTGCGAATACTAGATATAAATTAATAATGAAACGGTTAGGTATTTATCAATTTTCCATTTTTTGTTTGTAAATAAAAAACATATGGCTGGGATACTTCATCTAAGGGCAGACCACACCACAGACCACACCAGACGTCCGTCCTGTATCTGACAGATCACAGAACAGGACATATTCCTATGACCAGAGAGCATTGGCCTCTGATGCACACCACAGATTCTCTATACCATAGAGTATGCTTCTGGTACCAATTATTATTGTGCCTTTTCTTGGACAATATTGGAACTAACGTCGCGGCGGTACTTGGTGGTGGTTTCAATAAAAAAGAATTTATGCAGACCCTTGCTGGACAAGAAAATTACTATGCAGTAATTATAACTTATTTTATTAAATTATATTATTTAAATAGAGTAATAGTGTTCCGTGGCCATGAATAGGAGTAATAGTGTGCTGTGTTCCTAATTTCACAGACCACAGCAGTACCATAGAGGTATTAAAAGCAGTACCTACTATAAGCTGTGACAGGTCCATAGAGTATTTATTTGTTTAATCCAAAGATCGTAATCAGTGTGACCGGTGGTGGCAGATTTCTGCCATATGGGCAGATTTAGTTCCTCAATATTAACTCGGGCACAATATGTTGACGATTTGAGAAAGTGACAGAATGTGGCAGATTTCAAGAAAATGAAAATGAAAAATCTTTATTTTCACAAAGGCCCAATTAATAAGCTCTTATGAAAAGTCAAAACTCTACCGCCAGGTTCGGAAAGCAGGTTCGCACCGAGAAGAACTGGCAAGAAACTCGGCACTTGCCCTTTTCAAAAAAAATGTCATTATATACAATTTCTTAAATAATATCAATAATTAATACATAATTTTTAAGATATCTCGTGAAGAGATGGAAATATATCCCTATCATTCCAACAATTCTTGTCATTAAAAAATTCTTCAATAGTATAGTAACCCCGACTTATTAGATGTTTTTTGACAGTGACTTTAAACCTGTGTAAAGGTAAGTCCAAAACAGACTTCGGGATCATATTGTAGAAGCGTACACTCAACCCCACAAAGGACTTCTGTACTTTACGTAAACGGTGTGGTACTACAACTAACTTGTGTCCGCCATTTCTAATTGGACGGTTACTTACATCTATACGTTGCTTATAATTATTAATGTTTTGACGTACAAAGAGTAAGCAATTATAAATATATTGAGATGCCACTGTAAGAACACCTATTTCTTTAAATTTTTGGCGAAGAGATTCGCGTGGCTTCATTTTGTATATAGATCTAATTGCTCTCTTTTGCAATACAAATATAGTTTGAATCTCAGCAGCTTTGCCCCATAATAGAATACCATAGGACATAACACTGTGGAAATAGGCATAATAGACAAGCCTGGCTGTATCAATGTCTGTTAACTGCCTAATTTTTCTCACAGCATAGGCAGCTGAACTAAGTTTACCTGCCAGAGTCTCAATATGAGCGCCCCATTGTAGTTTATCGTCTAAGGTTACCCCCAGAAATACTGTAGAGTTTTCCATTTCTAGTGTTTCACCATTCACAATCACCTTTTTGTTGGTAGCTACGTTTTTTACGTTTGGTAGTGCGAACTCAATACACTTAGTCTTTTTTGAGTTTAAAAGTAAATTGTTAACAGTGAACCAATGCGATACATGCGCGATAGCATACCTAATTTACGTCGTCAAAGTTGTCTTTACCTCTATCAGTTTTAAAAACCAAAGAAGTGTCATCAGCAAACAATACTATCTCGCAAATACCGTTTACATGGTACGGCAAATCATTTATGTACACTAAAAATAGAAAAGGTCCCAATATTGAACCCTGTGGCACACCCATTATGGGGGAACAACCCTGCGACTTTATGTCATTTATGCATACCTTTTGTGTTCGATCACTTAGATAAGAGGCAACGAAATCAAGAGCTCTGTCTTTGATGCCGTAATGGCTAAGTTTAAATAGTAGTGTCTGATGTTCAACGCAATCAAAAGCCTTGGACAGGTCACAGAAGACTCCGATGGCATTCTGAGACTGTTCCCAGGCATCATAGATATGGCTTAAAAAGGAAAGGCAAGGAAGTCCTTATCCGTAACTGTGAAATAAAATGAAAACTGTCTTAATTTTACGTCTATTTACCTACTACTTATTTTTAACCGACTTCAAAAAAAGTAGGAGGTTCTCAATTCGTCAGAATCTTGTTTTTTGTATGATTTAGTCGGAAATTTTACTTACTAAGCTGGCAAATTTTGTCTTGTGTCGATGGAACGGTGATTTTCCCATGATTTTCCGACGTCTAAACCATTATGTGACTAGGCTATCACTGCTTGTATAGTAGGTAGTAACTGTACTATCTACCTACTTTTGCAGTTCAGAATTGAGCTGGCAGATTTTGGCAGATTTTTTGCCAGTGTCGGGCAGATTCGCCAATTTTAAAACGGTCACACTTCTTAAATCAACCCATAGACATAATAAATAGATCCTAACTTAATACCTACTAGCATTTGCCACACGGCTTCGCCAATCAACCCATAGACAACCACAGCAGAGAGAAATCAACCTATTTATTATGAGGTTAGAATAAATTGTTGTTTTAGTTTAATTGTAAAGCAAATGTTTTTTACTAATTATATATAATAGTTGTAATTTGACAATGGAATTTGCAAGAAAGCAATTGGAGAAATACGGTTGGACCGATGGTAAACCTTCTTTTTATTTTAATAGAACTAATTGAGGTTATGAAAGATTACAATGATTATGAATTAGGTTACAGCAACTGTGGCAACTATCTACTGTTTTCAGTTTTGCTGTTGTAGCGACTTAGGGTTATACACCTATAAATGTGAAATTTTGTAAGTTTGTACCACCCAACCCTTATCCATAAATAATTACAAAATTATTTTTCTAATGTCTAAACAAACAGCACAGAACGAAAATGCGCCATTTTTTATTTTATTTTACAGGCAAAGGCCTGGGTAAGGATGAAAACGGTATATCAGAGCCACTTAAAGCTAAATTGAAGCACAGTCTCACTGGCGTGGGTTATGACCCAGCAGAAGAATTCACGGAGCACTGGTGGACAACTCTTTATGATAAAGCAGCTAATAATCTGGAGGTTGGTATCTTCATTTTTCACCTCACACCGTAATATAGCATTCGTTTCTCTGTTTAACTATGTAAAGTTATTTCTTTTTCCAAAATGGTGATGTTTAACATGAGTGCCTTTTTATAATCAGAGGTGTAAGAAAAATTTATGCATCGTTATCGTAAGCAAATTCTGGCCCCTGATTGGCTGACATAAATCAGGTAACCAATCAGTGCTCAGAATTTATTTATGGTTACAATAAAAATGAATATGTTTTTCTCACACAATCGCCTAACTAAGACCAAACCTCTGCCACTTTTTACCCCAAACTCCTGCCAAACAAAAGTAAATCCAACCCCAAGTAATTTACATGGATGAGATTAAAATGGACATGTAATAATTTTGATTTCTGATAGACAAAAATTATAATCATTGGCAAAAATCACAGGTGGAAAACAAAAATGGAAAGACAAAGAAGATAAGACGTAAAAGTCAAGAAGAATTTGAAATAACTAACAGCACTTGGAAACTGAAAAAGAAGAAGAAAAAGGGTAAAAAAGAAGATGAAGTGGAATACTCAGGGTCGTTTATCAGGACAGCTGTTATGGGGCAAGGTAAATATTTTATAAGGAGAAAGAATATTTTTTACTTTTATTGTAGGTAGGCTTGCACTTGACGACAATCATGTCTAATGGACAGCAATGATGAAGTCTAGGTCTATTCACTCTTCCCTTGAAGGCACCCACATTGTACCTGGCTGGAAATGTAGAGGCTGGAATGGCATTCTACACTGTAGTGGTACATATCAGAAACATGGAACAAAAACGTTTTGTGTTATACATAGCTGTGCCTGTGATACTTTAAATCCCATGGGAACCATGGATTATTCAGGATAAAAAGTAGCTTACTGTGGAGTATAGGTATTATGATCCACAACGACGCGCCCCACTCTATCAAAATCGCTTGTTTCTTTCGATTCGTACGGAGTTTGACAGAGTGGGGCGCGCCGTCGTGGATTGGAATATCTATATTATGAGTTTGGAAGTAATGGTGTGAAGGAGTAACAAACATACACACCTGCATTTAAACTTCCACCTTTATTAGCTTTATTAGCCACTTTACTAGCTGTTTCCCTTCTACTTCTAATAACATTTCTGTTCCCACTCCCTTACCCAATCTTTGTACTTACTACCAACGAAGGTTGCTATAACAACCTACCTGTAGCTATAGTTTGTATTAGCAGATTGCGGTTGTATCAAATTCCCAGAGAACTTGTAGATTTTTCCATAGTAAAAAGTAACCTATATCTCAATTCAGGTTATAAGCTATCTATGTTCACCAGCTAAATCGAGTGATTGAGTAACAAACATCCAAACATACAAACTCACAAAGTTTCACATTTATATATTAAAAAGGATTAATAAAATTGGGTTGGTGTAAAAGTGTGATTAATTTTTTTAAAGGTGGCAACAAAACTACAAGGATTCGAGAGTCAGATTCTGAATCAGATGAGGAGACAGATTCTAAAGATGCTGTCAAGTTGACTGATGAAGAGCTACTTGCAGCATGCCAGGGAAGAACTGCACACAAGTAAGCATATATTATTTAGAAAAAAATTCATTATGTCAAGAGATGGTCATCAGAACAAAACAGGCTCTGAAATGCTCCAGGGAGTCTGTTAGTTTCGTTTTGTTCCTGATTTCTGTACTTCTGACTAAGAATTGTCCTTAGTTTAAGTATAGTCCTCTCCAGAGGGATAATAATATACAAGTTATTTTGTGTTTAACTTTTAAAATCTGTTCAATTTGTGTCCTAATTTTTCGTTTAATTATAATTTCTTTCGATTTCCGTTTCCGGCGGTCGGACAGTTAGCTGCGTAACGTGAACTCTCGTAATTTTAATTCGAAAAAAGTGTTTCGAACTCACCATAACGCACGGCATACCACAAATCCACATATTGGAATTACGCGAAATCGGAGTACATAGTGGTCACAACCTAAATACAAGAGGAAGGATTGGAAAACAAGAGAAAAACCAAGTAATTTTTTAGAGGTTAGAATCCATTACATCAATTCCGACACTGACAGATACATTGTTGACAACAGCTGACACCTGACAACTGAAGTAAGTGTTGCCACAATATCAAACCAAGAAAAACTACCAATTTGGTAGTTTCTAATACAACAATGGAGCCTCAATTTCAATTACTTTGGAATAAAATGAAAGAGGAGATGAGCCAACAAACAGCTGTTATAAACCAAAATATGATAACAACTATTGATGAGAAACTAAAACCTCTTGTGGATGACATAGTTGGACTGAAACTGGAGATAGAAACACTGAAGTCAAAAACACAATATTTAGAGAAAGAAGCAAAGAAAAACAATTTAATCATTCATGGGGTGAAAGAAACGGAAACTAGTTTCCAGGACTTATTGGAACTTACCATTACAACTCTAAACGTTGTCAGTAGCAAAGCAAGCACAGACACTTGGGACAAATGGGAAATAAGCAACATTCATAGAATTGGAAAGAAAACGGATGGCAAAGTTCGGCCCATATGCATGACGCTCACTTTGTACTGGCGAAAAATGGAATTACTAAGAAATAAAAAATATCTCCCAGATAACATATACATAACAGAGGACTACCCCAAGGATGTGCTGTTAAAAAGGAAAATACTAAGAACTCAACTAAAGGAAGAACTAGACAAAGGCAACGAGGGATACATTGCTTACGACCGACTAGTAATAAAAGGAAAGAAAGATAAAAGGAAGAGATCACCCACAAAATCGCCAATTGCACCAAACGACGATAAAACAAAAAATACAAACAAAACTAAAATTAGTAGAGTTAACTATTTCGACAAAACGAGATCACTCTCATTTTGTGGAACTAGCAGCATGAATTAGCAATCAAACAACACCAGCAGCAAACGGAAAACTAAAAAATCACAAACAGGATATAACAGAACAATAAGTAAAGGTCCCAACCAGGCTGGTCACCTTGGGACGTCAGACCACCACCCTCTAGAAGACAAGCAACAAGTAGGAAAAACATTAAAACCCAGACACTTACTAAACTCAACGAAAAATAAAACTCAAAACAAATTATTTATAGCTACCCTAAATACAAGACGGCTGGTCACCGCGGGGAAGAATGACATACTCCCTCCAAGAAGGAAAAACAAAGGCAACTGTTTACACATATGCACACTGAACACATTAACATTGCGAACAGAGGAGAGCCTTAAAGAGCTTGAAATTGCCCTAACTAACTTAAAATGGGACATACTTGGGGTGTGCGAAATGAGAAGAGTAGGAGAAGGAATTGAAGAGAGAGATAGCTACATCCTTTACCATAAAGGTGGGGAATCTGCACACTACGGAGTGGGGTTCCTTATCAAAAAAAGTCACAAAAATAAAATAATTGGGTTTGAAGGCATATCGGACAGAATAGCCATCATCCACTTAAACATACCCCAATATAAAAAGAACTGGACAATTGTTGAAATATATTCCCCTACCGAACAAGCCAACAAAAGGGACATTGAAGATTTCTATAACTCCTTAACTGACGTAGTGGATAAATATTCCTGCAATAACCTTATTCTAATGGGTGACTTCAATGCTAGGGTGGGGACAAGAGAAGCCGGAGAGGAAATAGTTTTGGGTAAATATGGACATGGAGAGAGAAGCAAAAATGGACAAAGGCTTTGCAACCTCCTGCTGGAGCACAACCTCGTTCTACTGAATTCTGTGTTTAAAAAAAAGCCCAAGTCAAAATGGACGTGGATATCTCCAGACGGAGTGCACAAAAATGAAATTGATTATATAATATCCAACAAAAGAATTTTTTTTGCTGACACTCATGTTATCCAGAATCTGAATTTCAATACAAATCACCGGATGGTACGAGGTCGCCTCAACCTAAACCCAGCAAAGAAGTCCAGGAACCACATAATCAAGAAGCAGCTATTACCTCAAGTACCTGCTGTGAAAGAAGCTGATCTTACCTCTCTAAAGCCCCTTCTAACCATCGCAGACTCTGACATAGATCTTATAGAAAAATACAACCAAATAGAAACAAAACTCAAAGAAATAACTAAATCCATTCCTAAGAACAACAAATCTCAAGATATAAGCGAAAAAACTTTGGAACTCTTGGAAAAAAGAAAAATACTAAAGATAGGTCAAGGAAATAGAGTAACACATAAGAAAATAGCAAAAATAAACAAAAAAATAAGGAAGAGTATGAAAAATGACAAGAAAAAGAAAAGACTACAAACATTAGAGAAGCATATCCAAAAAACTGGGGGCATCAAAAAAGCCTTAAAAGAACTACGAGAGAAAGGGAAGGAGTGGATTCCACAACTGAAAAATAACAAGTTAAACATAACCAAAAGAAAAATGATACAAAAATTAGCTACAGACTTCTATAAAACACTATACTCAAATGAAAACTCTGATATTAAGCAAATACAAAATACAGAAATATCAATAGAAGAATCCATAACTAATACCGAAAATGAACCGGAGATCTTACTATCAGAAACTGTGAAAGCTATAAAGTCCCAAAAAATGGAGAAAGCTCCAGGACCTGATAATATCCCAAATGAGCTGATGAGAGGCACTATAAACGAAATAAGTCCTATACTAACAAAAATTTTCAATGACATCCTCCATACAGGGTTCATTCCAAGCCAATGGGCAACCTCTCACATCATCCTCATTCATAAAAAAGGAGCTAAAGATGAGATCGACAATTACAGACCAATAAGCTTGATATCAAATGTCTACAAAGTATTTGCTAAAATAATACTGGAGAGGATCTCAAGAAAGCTGGATGAGAACCAACCAATAGAGCAAGCAGGGTTTAGGAAGAATTTTAGCACCATCGATCATATCCATACAGTTAAGCAACTTTTGCAAAAATATAATGAGTATCAAAAACACTTATACCTTGCATTTATAGACTATTCCAAAGCGTTTGACAGCCTAATACACAAGTACATTTGGCTAAGCCTAGAGGAACAAGGAATCAGTAAAGTGTACATAAATTTAATAAAAACCATCTATACCAAAAGTGAAAGTCGTGTCAAGCTAGAAACAACAGGGGAACCTTTCCCAATAAATAGAGGAGTTAGGCAAGGAGACCCACTTTCGCCAAAACTTTTCTCCGCAGTCCTAGAGAGCATCTTTCGTAAAATAGACTGGTCTAAATTTGGTCTAAACATCAACGGTCGACGCCTGAACCACCTCCGATTCGCCGACGATTTAGTCTTATTTGAAGAAGATCCAATCAAACTTCAGGTCATGATCGAGCAACTAGCAAAAGAAAGTAAAAAAGTTGGACTAAAAATGAATTTACAGAAGACTAAGGTGATGACCAATACAAAACGAATTGACATAAAACTGAACGGGACCTCACTTGAATATGTTGATGAGTATGTTTACCTCGGGCAAATAATCTCTCCTGCTGACCAAATGGCCAAGGAAATCAACAAACGAGTTGCAAATGGGTGGAAAAAATACTGGTCACTGAAAGAAATAATGAAAAGCAATGATTTAGATATCAACATCAAACGAAAAGCTTTCAACACTTGCATACTACCCTGTATTACATATGGTTGTGAAACCTGGGCACTCACTCAACAACATAGAGACAAGCTTGCAGTGTGCCAACGGGCAATGGAGAGGAGTATGCTCGGAATAAGCATCAAGGATCACATTTCTAGTTCATTCATTAGACAAAAAACCAAAGTTTCCGACATACTCACTCGCATCGATAAACAAAAATGGCGATGGACAGGCCATATGTTGCGTTGTGGCATAGAAAAGTGGTCTAAGCAGGTAACTCTTTGGCACCCTCGTGAAGGCAAGCGTAACCAGGGACGACCTATGAGACGCTGGGAAGATGAGATAAGACTAACTTTAGGCCCTTACTGGTCAAGAGTAGCTTTAGACAGAGCGCACTGGAAGGAATTGGAGGAGGCCTTTGCCGAAAGGCACTCCAAAATTAGGGACATAATTTAAAAATTTGTTAGATATTAATAATATGTAATTGTCACTAATTCTGGTGTAAATAAAAGGCTATTTTATTTATTTTATTTATTTTATTTATAATTTCTTTACAGAGGCGCCCGCCACGGTCTAAGAGCTCTAGGAAAGCTAGCTAGAATAGAACAACAAGAAAAAATGCTTTTGCAACACACAAAATACAAAGGCTACTCACATCACGATGGCATTAAAAAAAATAAACTCAAAGAATTAAAAAATTTTGAAAATGCGACTTTACAAAGTGACGAAGAAGAAAATACGATAGTAAAGAAGAAAAAGAAGAAGAAAATTGGATGCCATAATTCTGAAATTGAAAATATATTAACAAGTGATAGAAAATCTGTAGAACCGAAAATTAATAAGTGGGCTATACAAGAACTCGGTAGTGACAATAGTGTTGCCATTACCGAAAATGAAGTATTGATTGGAAGAAAATCTGCAAAATCAAAAACTAAAATAGTTGAAACTTGCACTCAAATTGAAAGTCCAGAAGAAGAAATGATAAAAAATAAGAAAAAGAAGAGAAAACACATTGTTAAAGAAGGTACTCAATCCAAAGAAGGATGACTAAGAAGAATCATTTTATTTTATAAGATAATTTACAGTTTTGTAAATATTTTATTATATTTTATCATAAAATTATTGTTTTATTTAATTATAATATGTTAAAACATTAGAACAATCGTAAATTATTTTTAACATAAAATGTAACTCATCTGTATCATTTTGACAAATATATTTTTTCAAAAAGCTTCCAACCCGGAGCCATCTGCCATATTTTGTGATAGTGTCATATTTTGTCATTTAAGGGTAAGTAGTCCGTGGTTAGTGGTTGACATTTGTGATATTACTTTACTCTATGGATTTGACCAATAATTTATAGGTTATTATTTGTCTATGTTCTCAATATTTTCGAAACCAAAGTAAATTTTTCGTAAAAATGTCGAATTCCATTATAAAATTCCTGGCTCTGGACAAAGTGGCGACTGTTTTCAATATAATACGTCAAAATGGTGGTATAAGAGCATCGCTGTATAAACTTTACAGGTGAATAATACCTTTGTTATTATGTAATATTTTGAGTTTCTGTCATCTGTTTGGATTATTTATCAGCAGATGGTCTGTTTTTTTATTCATTTAAACGTGAATGTATGTTTGTTTGTTTATTACCCATTCAAATTCTAATAATACTACTGACCCGATTTTCCTGTGGAGCGAAGGGCACTCTAAAATAGCACAGGCAATTGTGTATCTAGGACAGAATCTAGTTCCCGCAGGATATTAGTAAAACCTCCTTCGTTGTGGGCATCTAGTGCTTCATAGATGTTATACTAAGTATTGCAATCTTAATTAGTTATAAGTGAGAATTTGTTATTTAGAGGATCTATATCTGCATGCTAATGGGGGATGAAAGGGCTTGAATCGCAAGAATTTTGGAACCCTTTTTCTTGTTGTAAGAGATTATAGCAATTTTTCCTTTCTCTCAGTTTGATAAATATATTCTAGGAGTACCACAGTGTCAGATATTCTTCAGAAAAGCAATCATTGTACAAACAATAAAGGCTATTATTGATGACTTTGGAGCTTTTCAAAAGTTACTATTAATTTTACTTATTACTATTTCTAGTAGATCTCTTAGCTCTAATGCTTTTTGGCAAAGGCCTCTGACTCCCTCCTGTTCTGTGCCACACTTTTTCATCCTCCCGATGTCTTTGCTGCCTCCCTTTTTTCTCAAACAAATAAAAATCATCTATAGTGTATCAAAATTATCACTGCCAAAGAAATTGAACCTGTATCCAGCCATCACGGCTGGGTGCTCTGCCAATTGAGCTATGGGAGCAACGACCATGACCTGACATAATTATTTCAATACACATTGTTTGAGTCTTAGGCAGACTGCGGAGTCCTCTATTGAGAAATTACAGTTTCAACCCAAATTTCAAAGGCCCATTATTACTGTGTCAGCAGTAGTGTAGTAGTATCTTTAGCAGCTGACTGCTAGTGGAACGTGCACAGGATTTCTGCACACGACGGCATTAGGGAAAAGGGATGGAATGCGTCTCCAATTTGCACGTGTGGACAGTCAACACGGTCCTGGAATAATCTAATATGCCTCTGATAACTGAACCTTTCACAATCAGGGGCCGTACCACCAAGTCTTATAGCAGTAATATTGTTTTGACATTTTCATACAATGTCAGTATGAAAATTTTAAAACAATATTACAATAATATTATTTTATGCGTTGGCGGTAGGCCCCCTGATGAACTTTTGACCACAAAATTGTTCAAAAGTTGGAGATTATTATTGTTTATATTACAGGCAAGAGGAGCTCAAAGACGGGCGGCTAGTGGGCGAGGACAAGTATGGCAACAAGTACTATGAGAATCCACGCTACTTCTACAGCAGGAACCGATGGGTGGAGTACTCCGACAAATACAACATGGACTATGATGCTAGCCAGGTAAAAACGAGTAAGAGAGAGAGATAATCAGGACTTTACACACATTACAAACTAGCCCCAAAGTATGAAATAGCTCGTGTTATGGGTAGGATTACCTTAGCTAGTCACCAAACCTATAGGTAAATGCTATGCTACGCTATAAACTTGACCCTCCTTTTTTTTTTACTCTATACAAGTTAGTACTTGACTGCGATCTCACCTGATGCAGCCTGAAGATATTAGCGTACTAACTTGGAAGGGTAAGTAAATTTACCCCAACGGTTTCTACAAGCATCACACCGGAACTCTAAATCGCTTGGCGATGCGCCTTTGCTGGTAGGGTGGTAACTAGCCACGGCCGAAGCCTCCCACCAGACCGGACCTGAGTCAATTTAGAAATTATAAAATTCCAAAGGGACCTGTATTTATTTACAAATCCCTGATTTCAATGTCTCGAAAATGGTTACTCTAATCTTTCAGCTGGTAGGAATATTATTGAAATCGATCATGGCGGGAATCGAACCCTTGATCTCCCACTCGAATCCGAGCGCCCCGCCATTGCGCCAGGGAGGTCGTCCTGATGGTTTGCGGGACACTGGGCAGGAGACTTAACCTATCAGCTAGTCTGCCGCTGTCCACCGGCAGCTCTGCTGTATCGTTATAGCCAATCGCATCACTCGCCCAGCATCCTGTAGACCTAGGAGGGTCAAGTTTATAGCAGTTTAATAGCTGGACAGACCAGTCAACTTAGCCTGACATTTAGGTAAAAAGTCTAACATACATTATTGAGGATTTTGTTGTCTCAGTATTAATGGGTACAATAAAAAAATTGTATATAAAATCAAGCCTTTATGATTGTTATTACCATACATTTTGTTTGGCCATGCTCGTTTTTTTTCTCAATAAATTAAAAATTATCAAGCATAAAAGTTATTTAAAATCTGATTTAGAAAAAGCCCTTTCATGTGGTACTCCACTCAATATATTATGTACATACTAAGTTATTGATCACTTAGGGTGGATTGCACCATCCCACGTTATCGTTAAATATGAAAGGTTAACGTCAAATCGTTCGTCAAATTAACAAAATGAGTTGCACCATCTGACTATGGTCAAAATGACGTCATTTTTGACATTAACAATAACCACCGCCTAATGGGTGGTCAACGTTAAAGTTATTGTCAAATACTATACATATTTATGTTTTTATGTCTGTGATCTGTCACTTATGTTTTGTTGTTGGGTTTTAGTTTTTCATATTTTTTGTCTATAAGATACTGCCCACGCATCTTTAGGGACATAAATGCCTCATTTCACTAGTAACCCGAATAACTTTAACGTTAGCGAATTTTATGATGGTGCAACGCAATTCGACGATGTTAATAACGCTCGTTAAGATTCTCGTTATAGTTAACCTTAACAGTAACTTTAACTAGAATTTTGGTGCAATCCACCCTTAGAAACTTTATCCTCTCGATTTCCACCTTAATAATTTTATTTCTTTTTCAAATACAACGCAGTTAAGAAAACTGATGATAACAAAACTGTGGGTTACAATTTGGTGTTGCGGCTACATATTATGTAACTACACTCTACACCAAGGATCTTATTGATATTAACTGAACATTCCAGGTCCCTGCCGAGTGGTACGGATGGCTGCACTACAAAACTGACCTGCTCCCCCATCAGGTAATTGATATAATAATAACTAGCTGACCCGGCAAACGTTGTTTTGCCATTAGGGATTTAAAAAAAAAAAAAAATAGATAACCTGCTTCCGGACCCAGTGATCATACACTGAAAGTTTCATAACGATCGGTCGGGCCGTTTCGGAGGAGTTTGGTAACAAAGAAGGGCGAGAGAATTATATACTTTATTAGTTAGAAGATATACAAGTACATCTCTATGCAAAATAATAACTTTAGTGCAACTTAGAGCAACCACAAATTATATTAATTTAGTCTGAGAGAGCAACAAATAAACTAGGTATGCTACAAGAAATGACATCCCAGCTTAATTACAAATAAGTTATTTCTGTTAAATACTTCTTAATGCTATAAGGTCTTGCACCTGATTTTTAAAATGACCTTAGTTTGCGCAGATTCAATATTGTTTGCTGTTGAAGAACATTATTATTCAGGAAACCTTCATGGTAGAGAGTCATCTGTAATTACATTGACTGCCTGAAAAAAGGAGTGTAACGTTTTTAGGGTTCATTTTTATGTATGCATGTATGTGAGTTTCTTGATTTCACCATAACTTCTGAAACACTGAAGATACTATGTGGTACAATTAGAATCCTTACATCATTCCGAGTAACATAGGCTATATTTTGACGTGATAACGTTTTATAAATTGATGAACACCAGTAACACACATAAAAATTGTAACGTTCCGCGTAACGTTCCAGCTGAGCCTGTGCGTGCAAGCGAGAGCGCGCAACAAGCGATAGAGAGGCACGATAAAACAAACGATAGAGAGATAGAGATTATGACGTTATCACGTAAATCTATCGTCCGTAAACCGACATTACAGACAACCATTTTTTTGGAAAAGTCGTTTTGCCACGGGGCAGTCGTGTTTTTTTAATTTTTGAATATTTGCTTGTTTTCTTTGTGTGAACCATGCAACTGACTATCCAACCATAACCATCATTTCATTTTCCAGGACCCAAGCAGACCGAAATACAAATGGATGGCGGACCACACAGAAAATATGTCCGGTACGAGAGGACAGTATGTGCCTTACAGCACCACCCGGCCCAAGGTCGAGCCCTGGGTGCCGAAGCCGAAAACCAGCGTTTAATTTAAAAAAAATATGACTTAAAAAAAAGAAAAAAAAATTGTTGTCTAAGACATAATTTTTTTTTCTTCGTGAGCTGGAACCAGCCTTTTATTGAAAACATCTTGTCTTTATTACCAAACTGCAGACATTTTATATTATATACACATTTTATTTTACATAATATATATATTTTATATCCACATCATTAATAGTACCTACAGTTGAAAATATTTTTTTTTTTGCAAAAACGATACGTAGTACTTTTAATAATTTGTTAATAGCTTAGCTTGTAAGTAGAAAATGAAATAAATTTTGTTTTATTTTATTGGTGATTGTCTTATTATATCTATCCTGAATCCCAAATCACAATTCCGACGATTTTAGGTATGATTCCCGAATGAGATTTTTTATAGGACTTTTTTGTCGAAATAAAAAAAAGCCGATTGCATACATCCATACATAGAGTATATTGAATATAGGCACAGATACATTTTGCAGAAGTTCCTTACCCGTTATTATTTTGTTTTAGAATTATAAGTTTAATCTATAATAATTAATAGTTTATAAGTATCATTTCTTTTTAACTGTTCAAAAATAGCACTCCAAACGCGCAAGTTATTGTTTTCCTAAGGAGGGTTCTACGTGATATCTACAATCTCAATAATTAGTGCGTAGCCGTGTCCTAACGCCTTTCTTTAACACTCGATAAGAAATGTTAGAATTGAGGTACATATAAGCACGCCATTTTTACGATTAGGTAGCTAATACGATGAGGAATAATTTAAAGTAATAAAAAAGGCACACAATGGTGACATTTTATTGAGAAATTTTACGATTATTGTAAAAATTAGTGAAAAAAAACCAGAAATTTTATTACAAACACGTGTATTTTCCATTGAGGGTAATTTTTCCACAATTTTCATTTCATGAGGACGGACCATTACTTCCAATCATTGATAAGTTTGATTCATCGTGATAGATCATTTAGTTTAAAAGTTACACCGTTTTGTTTACACAAGGGTCATAGTAGCGAACAAAAATTTTAAAAATTCCAAAAAAAAAAAATAGATTTTTTTTAATACGTTTTCCGTCGATAAAATTAAGCAAAGTTTCCCTCATTTCAATATTTACATTTAATTAAACATTATGAAGACTCACACTGTATATACTTTATATATAAGTTTACAACTTATTATTTATGCAGTCGGGCTTTTTAATTTTTTTTAATTAATCTTGTTACCTGTGTGAGTCCGCATGTGACTCACTAAGTTATTCCTCTGTGTACATTTATAACTACATATTATCTTCGCAAGTAAAAGGCAGTCTTCGTATATCTTACTAAACTAATACTATTAATAATAAATGTATGCTTATATATCATACAAGTATTTAAGGCTTTTCACCAGTGTGAGTTCTTGTATGCTGCTTCAAAGCACTTTTATGTGCACATTTATAATTACAAAACTTACAAGAATAAGGCTTGTCACCAGTGTGAGTCCTCACGTGGCTCACTAAATGACTGTTCTGTGCACACTTGTAACTACATAACTTACAAGAGTAAGGCTTTTCACCAGTGTGAGTTCTTGTATGCTGCGTCAAATAACTTTTATCTGCACATTTATAATTACATAACTTACAAGCATAAGGCTTTTCACCAGTGTGACTCCTCGTATGACTCATTAAATGACTTTTCTGTGCACACTTGTAACTACATAAGTTACAAGAGTAAGGCTTTTCACCAGTGTGAGACCTCATATGACTCGCTAAATTACTTTTCGACGAAAACTTGTAACTACATAACTTACAGGCATAAGGCTTTTCACCAGTGTGAGTCCTCATGTGAATCACTAAATTACTTTTCCGTAAACACTTGTAACTACATAACTTGCAAGCATAAGGCTTTTCACCAGAGTGAGTTCTTTTATGCTTCGTCAAATCACTTTTAACTGCACATTTATAATTACAAAACTTACAAGCATAAGGCTTTTCACCAGTGTGAGTCGTCATGTGCCTCACTAAATGACTGTTTATTGCACACTTGTAACTACATAACTTACAGGAGTAAGGCTTTTCACCAGTGTGAGTCGTCATGTGCCTCACTAAATAACTTTTCTGTGAAAACTTGTAACTACATAACTTACAAACATAAGGCTTTTCACCAGTGTGAGTCCTCATGTGACTCACTAAACTACTGTTCTGTGCACACTTGTAACTACATAACTTACAAGCATAAGGCTTTTCACCAGTGTGAGTCCTCATGTGACTCACTAAACTACTGTTCTGTGCACACTTGTAACTACATAACTTACAAGCATAAGGCTTTTCACCAGTGTGAGTCCTCATGTGACGCACTAAATCACCTTTCTTTGCACACTTGTAACTACATAACTTACAGGAATAAGGTTTACTGTGAGTCTGGATGTGATATACGAGGGTTCTCTTTCGTGCAAACATACGTTGACAAACGTCACAGATAAAAGATTTGTTCTGAGAGTGTATGTGATGTCTGTTTCCTGATGAAGATGGCTCAGCTTCACTCAGTTCTGATGCAGAAGGCTCGTTGTGTGAGGCAGCGACTTCACTCTCACTAGCTGCGCGATGCTGGGCGTCTTCAGAAGCAGTACAAGTATTCAGAGTATCACAAGAACCGACAGCTTGTCGTGTGTGCGTCGGTGATCTATCTCGTATTGATACAAGCGAATCAGGATTTTTGAAGATGTCATACAGCTTGACCACGCAATGTCTGATGATTGTTTCTGGTTCGTCGTCGCTGTCGGATGGTCGGTTGTGTGACGCGCTCCTGTGCACGAGTGCTCGTTCCCTTCGCTGGGTTGTGTCGGCTTCTTCAGTCACGCGCGCTTTGTTTTCTATTTTGGTCACAAGTCCTGCGGACAAAGGAGCGACTGAAACGATACATTTCTCTCATTCAACAATAAATGTCCTCAGTAAGTACTCGTTATTATGCGTTCTGCGTATCTTGCATGTGCACTTTTATAATTACAAAACTTACAACAACAAGGCTTTTCACTGTGTCATGTGACTCACTCAGTTAGTGTTCCTTGCATTGTTACAAGAGTAAGGCTTCGGCGTCTATTTATCGAGGAAGGCTATAGGCTATATAACATCACGCTATGACAATAGGAGCGAATCACCACTGAGAATGTTGCATTGCACGGTTCCATTAAAAGTTGTATGCACGTGTAAATGTTTGCACGTGGAGTCGTTATAACGAGACTCGTATAGTACGATTCACGAAAGATGACCACAAATGGCGGGCCTATTTTAGGTCTCTTTGGATTTATCTAACTAATATTATGGTCTTATTTATTTTAACTAATATATATGGTCTTATTTAACTAATATTAAAATATTATTTTGGCTTAAGTCTTCATTCATGAGTGTACATGAAGAAAAGACCCGCCATTTGTGGTCATCTTTCGTGAATCGTACTATACAAACAGCAACAGGTAGCAAAGTACTCACTAATGAACAAACGATTTGTCACTCACCTACACTCTGCGCGCAGTCCTGGCGACGAGCCAGCTCGCGGGTGTCCTCCCTGTGGACAACATCACCACATCATACTTCACAGTGTGAACTAGCTGCAGCCCTCGGCTCAGAGATCTCTCTCTCGGCTCAGCTGTGCACAGCAGCAACACCCTTCCAGCTTCCGTGTTCCCAGCCGAGACTGAATAGGCATTATTGCATAGAAGCAGCGTTACTTTGCGGAAGTTCATGATTAACAAGAAAAAAAAATCTAGACAATCTTGAATTGTGAAGTCGAAATCTCCTGATGATGCTCCGGTTTCGGGGCGAAACGTGCGTCGAGAGTTGTATAAAAGTTTTGTGTGGTGGTGCATGTGAGTGGTGGTGGTGACATTGCTTGCTGGGTAACTTGGCTTTCTTGCTTTGGTGGGAAGGTAAGCGGTGCTTAGCTTGTATACCTGCATGTTTGACCATACAAAATTTTTCTCTGTTGGCGGATTATAGCAATTTCTTTTTCTTTTTTTCCCCTTTTAGACCCGTCTAGGCGAGCGCGCTCCACCCCAGACCTCATCATTGCCGTCCATCAGGCACGATTGTAACGAACGCGCTTCCCCGTCGCACCGTCGCACGGAGCGAGTGTAATGACAAGCGATAGAGAGCCACGATCGGCCTAAGCGTTCGTTGTGACGCAGCTATCTCTTTATGACGTCATCGGAAACATATGATCCCCACGACGCTCGAGTGACTACCGAAAGCCCACTCGGGCTCCCCTACTATTACTATTATTACTGACGTGTCTCCTCCGTGTTCACTCTTGAGCTCGTCCAGCGCTAGGGCTTCGGTCCCGGGGGCCGCGGCCTCGTCCAGCAGCCTGGCCTGCAGCGCGATGCTGCGGTCGGAGCAGTCCGCGGCTAGCAGCGACTCCTTGCCGTCCTCAGCCGCCTCTGCAGCGACACGACAGTTACTGGTTGTAAGACTCTTCTCGCGAAGTTCGTCCGGGTAGGTGCCAGCGCGGCGTCAGTTATTGTACCGCGAAGCAGTCACGTACTGCTGTGTTTCAGTTTGTAGCCAACGAGATAACTGGCCAAAATGAGACCTAACAACTGATGTCTCATGGTGATGAGCAGTGCAGTGTGTCCTATGATACTGCAATGCTAAATTATGGTATGCACTGCATTTTACATGGCACGCGACACTTTAACCTCAGGTGAAGATCTTGTTCATCTCATTATTTTTTTTATTTTATTTTATTTATTGGGTCCGCAAACAACACTTGAGCACAACAACTACATTAATTAGCTTACAATAATTATTTATACATTACTAGCTGACCCGGCCACGCGTTGCTGTGGCTAAAGTTTTTGTTATATTACATTATTTACCATAGCAGCGCCATCTATTGATTACTTACTTAACCCAGTCGAAAGGTATCGACATCTGTTAGAATCATTTGGAGTTAACAGATAATTGTGACTGTCAAATAATAAGAGACAAATAATTAGCAATAAATTAAAATTGCGACTATAATTTGAGATTTAAACTATCCTATCTCTCAAGTTGGATCGAACTGCACATGGTGTACGAATTTTATTATAATCGGTTAAGTGGTTTAGGAGTCCATTGAGGACAAACATTGTGACACGAGATTTATATAAGATAATGGATACATATTATACTATAGTTTGAGCACTAACAACTGGCAGACACAGAAGCTTCATACATTATTATGAAAGAAAAGAAAACAGGTATAGATAGTTGGAGTACAAAATAAAATACATTAAATTACACTAAATACATATACATAATTACCCAATCTAATTAATATTATAGAAAAAAGAACAGCACAAACTCAAAATTATCAGACTCCACTTCCTACGTAGGGAGTCCATGACTTCACGACGAAAGCAGTATTCCTTAGAGTTGAAAAGTTGAGCTGACTATTTTTATGGTGAAGAGCATTGAATTGGCGACATATTCGATTAATACAAAGTGGTATGCGACATTGGTTTATTTTATTGGTATTTTGTATCACAGATTATAATGATCTTTAACCTCCAACACAAAAACAACGGATAGAACTCTCACTTGTGTTTGAATTTTTTTTGTTTTCTTGTCTTTGTCATTCATTGAGTCTGAAAATAGGTTGTTAGCTATTCTTCATACCCTAAATAGCAAAACAATGCTTGCTGAGTCATCTACTAAAATAATGTAAGATTAAAACAATTCCTTACCATCAGAGTACAACATTTCCATCTCTTCATCGAACTCTGTTTTAACTACAACATCATTCTCCTCTGATGTTGTCTGTTTGTCATCAACACATGACGTCACAAAGTCACAGTGGTCTGAAGTCTCTGGTGACGTCACAAAGTCCCTTTCAAGTTGCTTCTGTTCACGGTTGATGAGCTCCACATGCCTCATTGTTATCTGAAACAGGTTCTCTGTTGAATCAAACACACAGAGCAACAGAAACAGGAACGAGAAATTTAGGATTCCCTTGGGATTTGTGGAGCCTCAGGTAGAATATTATAAAGTAAAAATAAGTCAGAGTAAAAAAATATATTTTTTAAAACAAGCTTTTCTACATATTAATATTCTTCTGTTCCTTTCATTTGATACCCATATTGTAGCAGTGCATAAAAATAACTAGCCAGCTAACTTGAGTGTTCTGCCATGTTGGAGTAGAATGATTTTACACAAGTACCCATGCATTGTCATCTAAACTGAACGTGTATACAAAATTTCAGCCCAATCGGGTGGAGATATCTGCTTCAAAAATGAGTTGCAAGATTCCGACCGAAAAAACAAACTCATACATTGCAAGTTAAATAAATGCTTGTAATAAATAACTCTGTACTCACTGCTCCGTGTTGCTGCAGCAAGCCCATCATCAGGGAGCGAGCTCTCAAGCTCTGCTCTCTGAATCTACTGAAGCTCCTCAGTGTGCGAGCGCACCGCACGCAGACTGTCGCCTGCAGGTTTCCATCACACGGCTGAAACAAGCAACTTTTCATAGCATGCATGTTATGGAGACATGAAATTCAAGTATTGAACTGAGAAACTCAATCACTAATCAGGTATTGTAACGCTAAGCAGTAATGTATTGTTGTGTTTCAGTGTGCAGGCCACTGTAGCCAATCAGTTCACTGGGCAAAATGAGACCTAAGAACTGATGTCTCTGGCTGATGAGTGCAATGCAATGCTTCATATGACACTGCAATGCAAAATTATGAAACATACTGCATTAAATGTAAGTACACTCTCTACATAAGGTTAACCTCATTCTAACATATATAACACACCTGTGAATGATGTCATGGACTTATAAACTTACAGGTTGTCCTGTCAGTGTGACGTACGCCTCTCGCAGGTCCTGTCTGCTCATCAGCAGCAGCTCCGCGCGGGTGTGCAGGCACGTCATGCAGACCTGCAAGAGTGCGACACATGCTGCAAATATGTGTGTGCAAACACAGGTGCACGATAGAGGAATAGAGCTATTATTCCTCTGTCTCATAATCCGAAGGGACCACAGTTCCGACACAACCACAGAGACATCGGGCACATGACCAGCAGATGAATGATCTCTTGTGATCTGCAGTCAATCATGCCCACACCTAGACCAGTGAGACAGTTACAAAAACAACAGCTAATAGGGAAGATGACAATATGAGCAAGTTACCAGCACTGGTGAAGGAACAGCGCCCGCGCGGAGTTGCCTGGAGCCACTTTCAGTCACAGACATGTGGTCAGCACAGAAGTGCCACGAGCAGACCACTGCAGAGTCTGGCAGGCTATTGTCTGGCAGGCCGAGGGCTGCGAGCCAAGCCGTGCGCAGACGCTCTTCACTGGGGAACCTGCACATTACCACAACATGCTATATTATGCAATAAAATAAATAGTACGCAACAATTATTATAGGGCGAATTAATATAAAAACATAAATAAATATGGAATCGAACACAAACCTCACAAAGCAGAAGGCGGGACCGCTACCTATTACGACAATCAGCAAAACACTTCCATTCACCATTTTTGACCTTTAGAACCTAAAAACCATGATATCGAAAATCTCATCATGAAGATGTTGTGGCCAGAGCTTTTGTATTAATTGTTTTTTCTTGGTCTCAATATTTGGCCTTTGGCCTCTTTACTCAAGGCAGTCAAAACCATGGCCCCGCCCTACAAACAGCAGGCCACTGGTCAAAACTCAAATAACGTTCTCAGTACTCACTCATGGAAAGATACATCGGGTTCTTCTGCTGAGGACGCTGCGCGGGAACTGCTACTGCACGAGGGCACGCTGCACGTCTTGACCTTGAGCATGCTTGTTTGTTTGTCTTAGCTCCCCTCAGGTGCGAAGTTAGCTTAGCGTTAAGTGGTTTTAAGATATTTATTATTTGCCAGATCAATGATTGCTACTTGCGATCATCAACGAAATGATTGGAGTCTGGACTTCTGGAGACGGGAAAACGAAGCGAAAATTGAAAAACAAAACAACCAATCCCCAAAATATTATTAGTGGGGATCGACGTTGGAAAGACGGTGACATTATATACAAATTACTCTATGGACGGTGATGCGAGGTGAAAAGATACCTAGTGAAAAGAAATTCCGTGTCTATGGAACGAATCTCAGGAACGAATAGTGATGGTATGGTCAACTATTTAATCGGTAACTATCTACAGTAAAAACCGGTATAATATTTTAATTCGTGTTTTTAAAATATTCGAATAAAGTTATATTAAATGACCCCATCAGCTGTTTTACTATTAATTTAGAGTGAGATCACATTTTTAGGCTTATAATACTGAAAAATACACGCAATTTTGGCTGTTTGTCTTGACAATGGTATAAAATAGCTAGAATCCAGAGTCATGTTTTAAAAAACTTAAGATTTTGAGTTTTGACTACCTATTACCTACTAATTTGACACTTGACATTTGACTATCTAAAAAGTTGACTTAAAACAAACGGTACATACTTTGAAAAAAAATATTTAGCTCTTTAGTAAAGAGTTAATTTACATTACAATCTCAAACGTTTGGTAAGTAAAAGTCAAATTTTAATTCATATTTTATTTATTAAAATGACTACTGAAGAATGTCTTTTTGTAACAGAAAAATGGATAGGGGTCGTGCCGCGTAACCAACAACGACGCAAGTAGAGGTGCTCCTAGAGCACCTTGAAAGGCATTAAAGGGCCCAGGGCCCGAGAGGCTTGTCGCAGGAGTTGGGAGCTGCTAACCCTGCGGCTAAATAGTCTTGGGGGCTGCGTTAAAAGTTGGCAACAGTGGAACAAGGTATTTAATTAATTTGCTAATTGTATTATGGAAAGCTTTATATCATGATCTGATTACTAACTAACCCGTGAGGTCTTGAACGTAACCTGACTTTAACCATTACAAAGCATTGTCTCAAGCTCAATCTAATTGCATTTATAATATGTAACCTTTAACTCACACCTAATAAACATTTTTTTGAATTTTTAAATCTAAAATTGTTTTAGTATTGGGCTGACAAAAAAAACACTTTTTGGCCCTTATGGGTGGCGAGCAGTTCGCCACAGGAAACGCTGAGCTGCGGACTAGCTTGCTTACAGTATGCCTGCTTTTTATTGCATGATTTTATTTTTAAACTTAATATTGCTATACTTTACTAACTTACCAATTTGAAAGTAAATTTTACTGGGGAGCTTAGCCAAATGGTGAAGAACAGCAAGGAGTGGTTTCAAAAGCAGAAATTAGTAAGAGAGGGGAAACAAAAAGACTTCAAATGAAGTCTGCGGCTAGCCATTAAAATGTCCTCTCTAATTAACTGTCCATGGCAGTCAATCTGTAAAGAGATTGTATATCTGCACAGAGATATTATTATAGTGCAAAGTGTGTACAGAAACACAGGTGCACTTTTTGTAAGTCTATACCCAACATGCTCAGTAGGCCAACAAGCCAGTCACCACTAACCTAAAAATTATACTGATTTATAACTGACTTTTTTTTTCAGACAACTACAGGGCCAAATTCCCCACCTCCAAATTCGGACTCTTTGCCGCCATCGCCACCATCAGTACAACCTAGACAACTAGCACCATTGCCTTCAGTAAGTAGTTTAGTACATCAAGTACCTAATTGAATTCTTAACATGTTGTTCTTAACTTAAATTGTTTTTAACAAAAACATGTATTTGTTTGCACTATGAAAAGTATTAGATTTATACTGACAATAACAGTGAAATTATTATAATTTTTTTCAGACTTCTACTGAAAGCCCATCGTTGTTGGTGTTCGGCATGGACATCTGGTCACCCCCTCCACCGACACCTACACAAGTAAGTAAATGTATGACATATATCCAACAATTAATGGCTTCTAGTTGTATCTCACTGCTTCTCAATTTGAGTCAAAGAAATTTCAATAATATATTTAACTTAAGTAAATAACATCTTAGCTAGATATGGAATTATAGATATACACATATTAAAAAATAAACCGGCCAAGTGCGAGTGGGACTCGCGCACCGAGGGTTCCGTACTACATTAAAATATAAGCTTAGGTAGTTATAGCTAGGTACTTTTAAGATTCGTTCGTACTAATGTAGATGTAACACGACCAAAACTGTAACCCTCCGATTTTCCCCCCTTTTTAAATAAGAACAAAAATAATTTCCATTTTTTTTTTTATTCCAGTGTCATTGGGCCACTAATATACACAACTATTCCAAATTTCATATCGCTAGCTCCGGTAGTTACTGAAATAATCGAGTGTGACGGACAAACAGACAGACAGACAGACGGACAGACAGACGGAGAAAGTCGCACCATAAGGGTTCCATTTTACCATTTTGGTACGGAACCCTAAAAACAAAAGTATAATTCTACTCTACTGTTTAAGAGTAAGCAGCTCACAAGTATAAAACAAACATTAATTAATCAAATGCACAAATCAGTTCCAGGATGCTCCAGCTGGACCCAACAGCCAGTCCACTCCTAGCCAGTTAGATGATGACACAACCAGAGTAAGTATAAATATATCCTATACCTTTAAACGAGCAATTCTTGTATATATATATATATATATATATTTCTATATAATCTGAATCTCGAAAACGGCTCGAACGATTTTCATGAAATTTAGTATACAGGGGGTTTTGGGGGCGATAAATCGATCTAGCTAGGATTCACTTTTAGAAAATGTCAAATTTACCAAAAAAAATATGAACCCTGCTGCCATCTATTGGCAACCGAGCAAACCTCGGTCACCCAGATATTACTTATTAAAAACTAAATCATAAGTAGATGGATAGCCTATCTACATTCCAAATTTCAACTGAATCAGTGTATTAGTTGAGGCGTGATTCTGTAATTAATTATAAAAACTTGTATTATTAACTATTGTTATTAACTTAGGGTTATTTCAGTGACCTGCTCGCCAAAGGGGACTGTTCACTTTGTATGGGGGTTTTGGCCTGGAGTGGACAGTAACTGAGAGTAATAATTGTACATTAATTTAGTAGCTTTAACCAGTAGGAATTAGAAAAATTATAAAGTTCTGTATCCAGGTGTTTCTAATTTTAGTAATTTCCACAGGTGTATAAGTAGGATTTTCAAATAAAAAAACATTATTTCTGGTATTTTTGTTTTATTATTCAGATTCATATGTTAATAGAATATTATCTAGGAACTGGGCAGGCCGATTAATGTGTTTTTGATACCTTGCCCAGCTCAAATACCATATTATAGTCATTACATGGGCACAGCAACCCACTGTTCGTCGACCCACCATGCAATTGCAGCAATATTGCTTTATACCTTCTCTTCCTGATTCATTATTATGATATAATATATAAACATAATATATTTTCCTGCTTATGTGCCCATGCTTATGTATTTTTCCCCGTAATAAAGACAAATTCTCGGTCGACTGATAACCTTCCAGTAGGTTGCTGGCCATGTCTCTACAAACTTCAATAGTATAGGAACCATCTCCTCGTATGTGCTCCCCATAGTAAGACTGGGCTTGTTTTAATTGGTATGTCCCGCAAGCTATCAGGATTAATGCACTCAACTCAAGCCTGGGGAAGGGTACATTGTTTATGTTTACATTAATATTCACAAACTGTGCTCTTCTTCTATTCAAGTTATTTCTTGTCACAAAGTCGGCTAGTCATCGGAGTCCATGATCAAAGCAGAAGTCGGTCGATATAAGAAAACAAAAACAAATAAATAACAAGTACCTAACAAAAAATAATATTCACGGTTCACGAAGAGAAGATACGAATGCGAATGACTGTGACATTGAGTTGCCAAAATGACAGGTCAAAAAAAAGTCTATGGTTTAGGGTTGCCATATCTATAACTCATTTCGCAAAAACAAAATCTAATCGATTTTGTTTTTGCGATTTTGTATCGATAACAATCGATAGTATAATAATTAATTAATAAAGCTCCTTGTGTTTTTTTTATTTAATAACAATGTAATAATATAATTGTCATTTGTCAGTTCCTGTTTTTTACTCTTTTTTGCTGACAAACGAATACTTTGCCATATTTTTAATAAATCGAGTAACAAACCATCGATTTAAATTATTTGAAATCGATTATTGGGAATATTTTTTAAGACTGGCAATGTCACGTAAATCAAAGCAACACCGGAAGTAAATGATTAGTGAACTAAGATACTTTTTAAATGAAGTTTTTATCAATTTATATTTACACAACTTTAAGCCGCTAATAATCATGATTTAAAATAAGACATTTTTTGGCATAATTGCTTTTTTGTATAAATTCTGTCCACGCGAGGCCGAAAATGAACAATCCCCTTTAATTTAATTTTTCGTAATTTGTAAGCTAATAACACATTGTAGGATTATGAGAGTAAAATTGCGGGAATGGCAGAATCATTTTCTTTATAAAACAATCTTTACTTGAAAGTTTCCCTTATAAAAATTTAGAATTTTCTACTCATTTGATTGATAAATTGCCATTTACGCGATTTTAATACCATAACTCTACTTTATTGCATTAGTTAACAAATTATGAAAATCTAAATTCATTTTGAATTTGGTTGGCATACTTCCAACATTTAAGATGACTTAATCCACAGATTTTAAACAAGTTATATAAACCTAGTTCCTTTCCACAAACATTAACTTTGGTTTGTAATTGATATTTGTGTGATTAGAATTTGCATTAAAAGTAACTGCAGTACCTATAATTTCGTTTTAGATACTTCAGGTTGTGTCAACACCACCGCGTGCCGCAACTTGCCTGAGTCGGCAAATTAGCCCATCGGCATCTGGAGCGCATCCACCCAAGACTCCGCAGCCCCGGCAGCAACGTAATGCGCGTCGGAGACTAGCAACACCGAGGGGCCAATTTTCTCAGATTCCAAGTAATTGGTATTTTCATTAATACACCACTGTATTCTATAGAGGCGCCCCGGGAACAGTTCAAAAGCAAGTAGGAACGGGCGCTAACGATTCTATGGTGGAGGGTCGTTCTTTTTTTTTTTTTTTTTTATTGTAGATAGGCTTGCGCTTGACGACAATCATGCCTGATGGAAAGCAATGATGAGGTCTAGGATGGAGCGCGCTTGCCTAGAAAATGCCTATTCACTCTTCTCTTGAAGGCACCTAAATTGTACTTGGCTGGAAACACGGAGGCTGGAAGGGCGTTCCACACCTTAGCGGTTCGTATCAGAAACGTGGAGGAAAAACGTTTCGTGCGAGTTTGTTGGACGTCAACCACATAAGGATGCCACCGCTCTCGGCGTCTTGCAGTCCTATGGTAGAAAGGTGAAGGAGGTACAAGGTTATGTAGTTCCTGAGCACACTCACCAAAGTATATCCTGTAAAAAACCGCTAAACAGGCAACGTTGCGTCGATGTTGTAAGCTGAGCAGTTTTGCCCGCGTTAGCGATTCCTTGCCGATTATTCTGCGATCGCGGCGATCAACCGAGTCCAATGCATCGAGCTGATACTTGGCAGAACCATCCCAAAGGTGACTACAGTACTCCATGCCGGATGTTCCTACTGTATTCTTTAGTTTTTTTTTTATTATTCTCTATTCATCACTGAATCAATTCTGATGAACTAGTCTGCTTAGGCTATTACGCTTGTTACAAATAATTGCCATAAACAAAGTATATCAAGCAAAACTTATTATCCACACATGTTATAGATTATCCACACATGAACACATGTCAGTGAAAAAACCGGGACTGACCGAGCTTTACATTCTCTCTGTAGCTGAAACACAAACTTAGTAGGTCTAATACTAATGTCCCTCCCATTATAATGCTAGATGCTAATATTGAATGGAAGCAGGCGTTATTTTGCGGAAATCCATAATTAGCAGGACAGATTAATTTGTTTTGCTGTAATCCCGATTTGTTTTGCTGAGGATGTCCCGGTTAGGGACGAAACGTGCGTCGAAGAAAGTGTTGGAAAATTGTGTGTGGTGTTTCATGTGGGCAGTGTTCCTGCATATTGTACCATACAGAATCTTTTCAAGTAGCGGATTACAGCAAAACAAATTAATCTGTCCTGCTAGATGCTAATGTTTGCTTATTTTTTGTTGAAGCTCCATCACGGCGCCGGCGGCAGCTTTCACCACCATCGCAGCGGCCAACTCAATACTCCCGCGTCTCAGAGAGATTTTTATCTCTGGAAGAAGGGAGGATTGAGTTGGACCGTCAGCGAATTGAAGTTGACCGCCAACGCATCGAAGCCGACCGGGAACGCATCCAAGCTTACCGCGAGGCTGAGCACGCGCGTACTCAGGCCTACCGCGAGCGTACTGTAGTCGACCGCCAGCGGCTGGACTTTGAGCGCCAGTACGCGCGTGAGAAGATGGAGGTGGAACGGAGAAAATCGAGCTATGCTAGGCGGGCCGAATATGATAGTTAAGATATCTATCTTAACGGCCTACAAGCCGTATTTAGGTGATTTTGAATGAAGTTTTATGCAAAAACTATAAAGACAATTACTTTCAAATTTACACGTCATGTATTTTGGGTCTTTAATGTAAAATCGCTTAGAAGCAGAAACACGATTGGATAAAATTTTCTCGATAGAAAGTTCTCCCAAAAGTTGCTCCATAATCTCAATTTTTCTATGTTTTATCGGAAACTACAATGGATATAATTGTAATTTTTGTTTTAATGTATCGGTAATAATAATATCCTAAAACGCTTAGAACGGATTTTTGATAACTGGCTTAGTTTTTGAGTAATTACATAAAACGTCGTTTTTCTGCTATATTCCTCCGCGACGCTGCATGTCGCACCTACCAAATCTCCGTGAAAGTGAGAAAGACAAAAATAAATTCAATAAATCCCCTTAACTATCATACTTAATATCTCTTATTTATAATTTCTTCATGCCGGAACTGATTTTGACTAAAATTTGGAATAGAGATAGATTTCTATAAATTAAAAACTTTATTGCGTTTTCTGACCCGGCAAACCTTGTTTTGGCATATTAATTATTTGTCACTTAGGTGTATGAAAAATAGTTTACGTCCGACCTCAGATCTTCCGAAAATACACATTTTTTTATAAAAATAGTTCAATAAAACCATGTATGTGCATTTACAATTCTTTTATTTATTAACCAAGATTATATAAGAGTAAGCTTACTTAAGGGGATTGATTGAATTTATTTTTGTCTTTCTCACTCTCACGGAGATTTGGTAGGTGCGACATGCAGCGTCGCGGAAGAATATAGCAGAAAAACGACGTTTTAACTAATTACTCAAAAACTAAGCTGGTTATCAAAAATCCGTTCTAAGCGTTTTAGGATATTATTATTACCGATACATTAAAACAAAAATTACAATTACATCCATTGTAGTTTCCGATAAAACATAGAAAAACTGAGATTTTGGAGCAACTTTTGGGAGAACTTTCTATCGAGAAAATTTTATCCAATCGTGTTTCTGCTTCTAAGCGATTTTAGATTAAAGGCCCAAAATACATGACGTGTAAATTTGAAAGTAATTGTCTTTATAGTTTTTGCATAAAACTTCAATCAAAATCACCTAAATACGGCTTGTAGGCCGTTAATATCTCTTATTTATCATTTCTTCATGCCGGAACTGATTTTGACTTAAATTTGGAATAGAGATAGATTTCTATAAATTAAAAACTTTATTGCGTTTTCTGACCCGGCAAACCTTGTTTTGGCATATTAATTATTTGTCACTTAGGTGTATGAAAAATAGTTTACGTCCGACCTCAGATCTTCCGAAAATACACATTTTTTTATAAAAATTGTTCAATAAAACCATGTATGTGCATATTTACAATTCTTTTATTTATTAACCAAGATTATTTAAGAGTAAGCTTACTTAAGTACCTAAAAGCTAAAAAGCCGACTCGCTGGCTTTTGCGACACTGGGTATCTTTGGTCATCCAGACAGGACTGTCTCGGAGACAACATTGTGTTTAGCCGTTTTTACAGCATAAGTTGAAGAGTTTCTTCCACGTTTTAGGCCTAACTTACTGGCACTTATAACAAGTCATTTTACAGAGGTTAAGTTTTCAGTAGTTATAGTATGGTGATGACTATTTCACGACTTAAAACTAAGTTTACGAGGGTTCTAACGCTTCCTGCTACTGAGCATTTCCATCCATGTATATATCGGGTGCCTATAAGAAGAGTGAATAGCTACTGGGCATTTCCAGCCATGTATAATTCCGGTGCCTATAAGAGAAGAGTGAATAGCTGCTAAGCATTTTCAGCCATGTATAATTCCGGTGCCTATAAGAGAAGAGTGAATAGCTACTGGGCATTTCCAGCCATGTATAATTCCGGTGCCTATAAGAGAAGAGTGAATAGCTACTGGGCATTTCCAGCCATGTATAATTCCGGTGCCTATAAGAGAAGAGTGAATAGCTACTGAGCATTTCCATCCATGTATAATTCCGGTGCCTATAAGAGAAGAGTGAATAGCTACTGGGCATTTCCAGCCTTGTATAATTCCGGTGCCTATAAGAGAAGAGTGAATAAGCATGTTCTAGGCAAGTGTGCTCCAACCATGTCCTAAAAGCGCAGCAACTCCAAGTTAAGGTAGGTATTATGGACGTGCACGCCATAGGTCATTGGTTAAGACCATTCATGCGTTGAAATTATGCTTGAGTCAAAATTGTCAATTTTCGACGGAAGATAAGAGTGTCATGTGTTCAATTATTGATTAGATAATTGCTATCATATTATTTGGCATTTCATAATCTAGTTTTTGTCTCAAAAATATTTGAAAATATGTGTATAACTTTCTCATTAGAAAGTTTAAGATAAAGGCTAATTACTCACTTAGCGGTGGAAGCTCTATTTTGATGCAAGATATTTGCCATGTTTCATAACACAATCTTATAACAATGACATATTTAGAAAATTAATAACATTTACTAAAAAATTTCTCAAAAAAAAAAACACGATTTCCCTATATTTTCATTCAAAAACCATAAACCGAAAAGTGTAATTTTTAGCATTTTTCGATAAATTAAACGTATTATTTTAGGATAAAATCCAAGATATTTTGTTATTTCTGAATTATAGTAATTTAATTCAATTCATATTCAATGTCACTGGTTATTTATTATTTTAATAAGTTGTATATTTATTTTACTATAATTTTTTTTGTAATACCATTTTCCGCGCAAAATTGCGTCTGCGGGAACGGAATTCTTTTTTGTTTGGAGCTACACGCGATTCACGCGTAAACGTATAAACGCTCTTATCCTTTGCCTGCTTGACAAGCCCAGGGCAAAGTCAGCAGGCTCAGTGTCGAGGTTTGAGCTGCGCCCTCGCGCTGTAGCGCGGAACTGAGCCTCGTGCTGTTGCTGCTCACTCTCTAATATTGGAGCAGGCAGCCCCGCACGATTACAATAGTACATTTCAATATAAGTGCGGAAAGTTTGTCATTTCTTTACGAGTCCCGGTTTGTTGACCCAAGCCGAAGGCGAGGGTCAACTATAAGGACGAGTAAAGATGACAATTCCGCACGTGCATTGAACGACGTTTTTTAATACATTTTCGAAAAAAAAAACATTGGTTTTACTTGTTTGCCTGCTCCGTGTTTGCATAACGTGTTCGTGTTCATGCGCTCCTGGTGCGCCCGCTCCGGTGCCGCGTAGGAGGAAAACACAAAAGCACTAGTGCGGAAAAGAATAACTTTGCGCACGCTAAACACACATGGAAATGTCAACTTTTTGAGCAAATGTATTAAAAATATTGTGGAGCACACAACATGCTATCACAATTTTTCCGACCATGGTAGGGTCATAGTGCAGTGCTCGGTGCACTAATAGGCACCAGAATCTGGCTTTTAATAACCCAATTGCCCGTTCCACTGAGTTCCTTGCCGAAGCATGTAATTTGTTGTAGTGCTCCTCAGCTGACCCTGGTTCAGAATTGGGTACAGGTACCATTAAATATGGCCTCTGAGCATATCCTGAGTCCCCTGAAATGATAAATAATCAAAATTAGATCTGATTAACACAGCTGAAAACCAGACAATTAATGAAAGTCAGACTCGTTCCCTAGTAAGTACCTAAGTACTTTGTATAACATTCATAGCCAAATATCATAGTTCTAGGTCAAAAAACAGAAACCTACAAAATGTGTTTTGTAAAAGTAACCTATCCATTTCAACACAAGTGTCGATTTATGTACCTAAGTGTACATTTTTGCTGCATAAATGTTAAATAGACTACCTACTAGAGAATACTAGAAGTTTGATATTTTAACAGCTTTAAACTATAGACCTGAGTACCTAGTTTTGATGATGAACTAGGTAAAGTAGACTTACCTAACAAATACACAGATTCACCAGCATTTACCAATTCTTCGAGATGGTACCGAATCTCACCATATGAGAATACAAAACTGTCATGTGTAGCCCCTCCATACGATGCATCCACATACAAGATATTAAGGTCTGCATCAGTGTACTAAAAATAAAAATATTATACTTATTAATCATTGATCATTACTAAGGATAGGCCTGTTCGAACATTTTGCCAAAGCCTTTTTCATACAAGGAAATTTAGCGCCATCTATCAAACATCCTGCGAAATACTTGTTTTTTTTATGTAATATTTCTTGATGTTACTTATCGATGATACGTTATCCCATGCTTCTTTTTAAATTTCTTGGTGTAATTTTTGCAGTCTTTTATCGCACAATTAGGCATTTTTATCTTTTAGAGTTAAATTTTCCACTATTCTCTCGCTACTAAGCGTACTTACTAAAATGGCGGGAACCGTCTCCATGGAAACGTGCGTGCGGAGCGTCGTGAGCTGAGGCGGGGACCGCGGCATAGACAATAGTGCGCGTACAATGGGGACATTTCCCCATTGAACTGGCGACATTTTTTCGCGCGTTTCGCCCTGTCTCTATATAGAGGTCAATGTTATTAATTCAATAGATTTTCTACAATTTTTCAATAGCTATATAACAATGTAATTAAATTCTATCTTACCAATTGTACATTTCTCGCATGATTGCCTTTTCTACAGTAGTAAAAATGCTCATTTTCTTTCGGGCGAATCATGGTAACAAATGTACCGTCCACACAGCCTACACAACCAGGTATATTGAATTTCTCTTAGAATCTGAAATTTTACCACATTAATGTTACAAAGGCTAAACTTTGTATGTATATGGTTGCTACTCCTTCACACAAAAATTACTTAACAGATTTGGTTACAAGATTTGCATAAAAACCTCAATCCATGTGGTTGGAGAAAGGCAATAAATGGCAAGTTAAATAAGTAGCTATGTTATTGTGTTTGAACATTTGTGTCTGTATTAAATTACATAAAAATATAATAATAATATATTATTTACTTGCCTTTCTTTCAGTTTCAGCCTCTCCTGAAAGTTTGCTGGAAATCTTATATATTTGTTGCGGATATTTGGATGACAAAGGACATCAACAATTTCATGTAAACAACGGGAAGCTGTTGGCTGCGACATGAAATTGTTGATGTTGTGCCTTGGTTGTACCCGCATATCCGCTGATAGCTTCCCGTCGCAAAGAAGGAGAGTGTGCAAAGTAACTGGAAAAATAATAAATAATATAAGTATTAATTGAAATACAAAACTAATTAAATGTTCAAAATATGTAAATCCTATACCTTTAAACGAGCAATTCTTGTATATATATATATATATATTTCTATATAATCTGAATCTCGGAAACGGCTCGAACGATTTTCATGAAATTTAGTATACAGGGGGTTTTGGGGGCGATAAAACGATCTAGCTAGGATTCACTTTTAGAAAATGTCGAATTTACCAAAAAAAAAATATGAACCCTGCTGCCATCTACTGGCAACCGAGCAAAGCTCGGTCACCCAGATATTATTAAAATAATGTGACAGGTAGGTACCTACTTTTACTTTGTTTGTGATTCCGTCCCTCCGATGACGAGATTTGAGGAGAGGCTGAATCTCTTCCTTTAGATTTTCTATCATCTCTTCACTTAGTCTATAGTTATTTAAGTACTCCCTGTACAATAAATCTAAAATAAACTCACCGGCATATTTAGCGGAACATAAAAAAAAGGTCCATAATTAAAAAAATATGGTTTTATTTTAAAATCTACTTACTACACTTCTTTTGTTATTTAAAGTTTCATTTATTTTTACTTATAATGAGATCACATTAAGAACAGATTTTGCGAGTAAAGGCTATTTGTGAAAAATGGTACATTTTTGAACTTTTCATGTAACCTGGAAAAGTGAAATTTAATATTAAAATTACAATTAATTAAATTAGAAAAATGGTGATTAATATCGCGTATTTCCTCCACGTGCTCTTATTAAAGTTTCTACCCGTCTAGGCATACTGAGAATGATGTTATCGATGGTCTCCTGGGATAGTCTCCGCCATTCCTCAACTACGGCGATTCGCAGTTCTCCCACGTTGGCAGGAGCTGGAATTCTGGACTTAACTTTTCTTTTCAGCAAGTCCCAAACGTGCTCTATTGGGTTCATATCCGGTGATCTCGCCGGCCACTCCATAACAGTGATATTCATATCATTAAGATAAGCTTGAGTTACCCGAGCGGTATGCGGCAGAGCATTATCCTGCATAAAAACAAAATCGTCACCGATATATGGGGCAAACGGTACGACATTTTCTTCTTAAATTTCTCTGATATAGCGGTCTGCAGTCAGACTCCCTCTGTCAATCACTACCAAGTCTGTGCGAGCTCCCAAACAAATGCCCGCCCAAACCATTATTGATCCACCACCGTATGCAACTGTAGTTTCAAAATTTGTCTGAATGTATCGTTCTCCTTTGCGTCTGTATATTCTTTGCCTGCCGTCAATTTGATTTAAGAGAATTCTGCACTCATCACTAAACAATACCTTACTCCATTGGTCCGCGTTCCAAAGTCGATGTTCCTGAGCAAAAGTTAACCTGTTTCTACGATGATTTACCTCGAGCCTTGGAGCCTTGGCGGGCACAAATGAACCCAAACCAGCTTCTTCGAGCCTTCTTCGTACCGTACGCTCACTTACGGTTCGGGGTCGGGCTTGGACGGCCGTCAAACGGGGGTTCCTACGTACACGAAGCCGAATGAAACGATCATCCCTACTTGAAGTGCGTCTTTTTCTGCCTTGTCCTGCTCTTCTCACATAAGTACCGGTCTCCCTGAACCGTTGGATACTGCGATGGATCGTTGAAACTGGTCGACGAAGATCTCTGGATATCACTCTGTAGGTTTGACCATTTCTTCGCATTTCGAGTGCCCTGGCAATCTCCGTTGGGGCTAAGTCAGGCATAATTCAGTCATCAACTCCAGAAAGATACGCGATTAAAAAAAACTAACAAAAAACAGTATTTCAATGAAATTTTAAATCAAACTCAGAAGGAAGAAATACTCGAAGTTCGCTCCAAATAAGGTGTATTTGAATAAAATTAAAACAATTGCATAAAATGTGATGTTCAGTTGTTTTCTTAATTTGAAAATATTTCTTTTTAAATTAAATAACGTATAAACCAGCCAGCAACTTTATATGATACTGATATCAAACCTTTTTTTTATGTTCCGCTAAATATGCCGGCGAGTTTAGTATGTTTTCTTATTTTTTTTGCTTGGCGCTTTCTCTGTAATAAGTCCTCTTTGTAAGCTTCTTCCAGAGCCATATTCATTAGAAAAAAACGAGCCATGACGTTGCTGAAATATAAATTGCAGTAATTACTTGATCAAAATCTTATTTTTGCGGCTTAGCTTATAAACACAGAAAGGTCGTTATTTTTGGGCCACTAAGATCATTAATAATACAATGTATTATTTATCGGCTAACTAGGTAAGTAAATAGGGTTGCAACGCACCCTGCACTGAGAAGAACCTACCCCACACAGTAAGTTTTACAATAGTTACCACGAAATCACTTTTATAAAGTTAAAATAATTAAATCACTTACAAATTCGACACCTCTTGAGTAGGTATGTAGCTTGATTTAAATGACAAAAAACGAAAAACAAAGTTGAAGTGAAACGTCAAAAACGTCACTAAAGTCATATCAGAATACCGCAAATGTCACTTTTTTAGCTCCGAGATGTCAAATTGCATTGATAAGCTTCATTTGGAGTGCCACGTGAAATTTATCGCTTCGATAAATGAACACCAAGTAACGTGAATGCCAAAAAAAAACTCACCTGAGTTTTTTAAGTGAAATTATAAAAAACGTGTAACGTGCGAATAGCGAGTGGGAATCGAACCCACGACCTCCGACGTAGACGGCAGGTTCGCTGCCGCTACGCCATTCGGTCGTCATATATAGGTATAATATATAACTAGCTGACCCGGCAAACGTTGTTTTGCCATATATATTTTTTTCCTCACTTAGGGACATAGAAAATAGATAACAACCCGCTCCCGGACCCAGAGGTCATACCCTGAAAATTTCATAACGATCGGTCCAGCCGTTTCGGAGGAGTTTGGTAACAAAGAAAACCGAGAGAATTTTTTATATTAGACTAGCTGACCCGACAACCGTTGTTTTGCCATATAATTTTTTCTCACTTAGGGACATAAAAAATAGATAACAACCCGCTCCCGGACCCAGAGGTCATACCCTGAAAATTTCATAACGATCGGTCCAGCCGTTTCGGAGGAGTTTGGTTACAAAGAAAATCGAGAGAATTTTATAGGTACCTATATTAGACTAGCAAACCCGGCGAACTCCGTTTCGCCACCAGATGGCTTTCCCGCTAAAAAGATTTTCCCGCTTTTCTGTTGAAATTTTTCCTGAATTTTCTTTGCTATAAACCTCACGGAGCCTGAGACCTTTCCAACGAATGCAAAACCGTGGAAATCGGTTCGTGCGTTCTGGAGTTACCTTATACCTATAGCGTCAGGGAGGAAAACTCGACTTATTTTTATATAGATTGGAGAGATAGATGGAACCGAGTGTGACTCAAACTTGGTCGTTTCTTTTAACCGACTTCAAATAAAGGAGGAGGTTTACAATTCGTCCGAATCTTTTTTTCAGCTATAGTACCTAGTGTTATTATCTCGCTGCAGACTCGGCCATAAATCGTTCGAGTGTTCCGCTTTTGTTGTTCACTAAAATACAAAAGCAGCAGTGAAATACAAAAGGGAAACACTCGGATGATTTATGACCGAGTCTGCAGCGAGATAATATCACTACCCTAATTTCATTTTGGTGGAACCATAAAAGTTAGTGCCTACTTTCTACGCTTGTTTCAACAAAGGATCCCATAGCCCGAAAGCGAGGCTAGATAACAATCGGAATGAGTTAATTCATATCAAATTGGGGCCTTATTTTATTTCTCGGCACTAAACAGGTTTGGCGGTACGGGTCCTGGCCACTTGCCCTCAAAGTTTCGAAAAGTTCAACGGGACCTTTGACTTTTTGAGTTGAAGAAGACTGAATCTCGGAATATTAAAGTAAGAACATCTTTCATCGGAAGCGCGTTGCGTCATAAAGATAAGCTCTATGAGAGTCTAATTAGTTGCGCCTGACTTGTGCCACGCTCCAGTCGTATTTCACAGTAGACTTTATATTTGATTTGTTGTATGGTCATTGACCTATTTGTTGTTAACTTGAATTGGCATATTGTTGGAGTCAATTGTGTTTCATTTTGCATATTCCACAAGACAGCTTTGAACTTAACCTTGGTACATACATAGTACCTTTAATGACTATCACCATTACCATTTATGAGGCAAGATTGGGAATAAAGGCTCATCAGGTGCCAGATGATACGGTCTTGAGTCTTGTGGAAAAAGGAGAAAGATAAGCTTTTTATTTAGTCAACTCATAATCTAATTATAACTTATCGCTATAACAAATAAGGAAAATACTTATAGCAAATAAATTTTATTTAAATTAGGTACTTATAGTAGATTGTGTGAAAAACATAGGTCTCCACTCAACTTTAAGCTGCATCAAGCTGAACCGCTGATTTTCAGTGGCGCCTAGGTGGGTGCCTGTAGGTGGGTGGTAAGGAGAACACCTTGGATGGAATACCATAACAGTACCTTGCACTGTGTCTGCTTCGCTTGTCCACCATGTGATCAGAAACATCTACGAAAAAAATTAAAAAAAAAAACTTTATTTTTAGAGAAGGTACGATTCCCGGAATCTTTGGGATTTTATAATTTTATTTTGATAAAAAATTGTAAACTCCAACACCAACCAAGAATTATTTAACCAGCCCGGGAGTAGAGTTCAATACGCTGCAGTTCTCAATTATTTTACGACACACAAAAGAGCAAAATAGCTAAAAGAGTTCATATTCTACTTGTGCATGAAATCGTATAAAGGCAGTTCCTTATCTAATTAGTTCCCGTGTGTAGTCTATCAATCTGAACATAACAGATTTTAACGACCCATCAAAGTCGCACTAAAATGGGCCACCAATAAATGCCTCCATAAACTTTGAGAAGTTGTGACCCAGAACAACTGCCCATTCTATACGTACTGACGCAGAATCGAGCTTTTGGTTGATACTTATACAAACTTTACCTTTATTACAAATCACATAGAGTTGATTTTCTATTGTATCAAGAATTCAAAATGGCTACACTAGTGCACTTTTATTATACAAAGAAATTTACACTTTAGTGTTAATAAAAATAGAGTTGAAAATTGATTGGTTTACAGTAAAGTTGCTAAGAACAAAACTTTTTTCTTTCCACAGGTAAAAATATCTTGGCCAGTCAAAAGAGCGCGTCGCGAACGAGCAACGCATCTCGGATGCGTTTAAAAACTTAACAAAACTTTATATAAACTAAGTTAAATACAATAGTTTAGTTTATAAGTGTTAGTGAGTTACTAAGTTTAGTGCAGTGGTATTTTAACTGAACGAGTTGACAAAATGCGTTGCTTGGTTTTGAAATAGTTAAAAGTTCTCCGAAAGGATGCTTAAACTTACAGTTCGAAAACAGGATTTCATGTGACGAATTAAAAGGTACATAATATGTTAATTTAGGTTAATTTTAACTGAAAAACAGTTTAAAATAAGTTCGTTAGGCTGCTAGCGATAAGCTTCCTGGAACAAGGATTGAAAAAATCGCGTGGGTGGGCAAAAAAATTAGTGATGGGTCGTCGTTGATCGAAAAATGTTATCGATAGTTAACGACATTACACATTCTGTTTCTTTGGTATGTACTAAATTGTTATTCTGCTCTCATTCTAAAAATATATAAATTTTATATATCAATACCCTTCCGAAACGGCTAGACTGATTTATTTTTGTGTATTCGGTTGGTCTGAGAATAGGTCGTAACTCGGTAACTATTTTTTGCACCCTAAGTTAAGTGATAATTTATATGGCAAAACAACGTTTGCAGGGCCAGCTAGTTTTTTTAAAGTTGAAGTTTTTGTGTTTAAAATGCCGATTAAGGTGGTTGAAAATGCCGACACCTTCGCAGCAGTAACCTATAATAATTTAACTAGGTATCTGTGGATTTAGAATGCCATTGTTTTAGCATTGTTATAACCTTTCGAGGCACGCCTAAAGTGAAACTGTTATTATGACACAAATGATATTGTTTCTATAGTACCTACGTCAGAAATTAGAATAATTATAATATTGTCATCTTTATCACAGACACAAACAAATTAGGTAATGTCAATGGTATTTTTAAGAACATTGCCTTGACAGTATGATTTCTGATTTCATTTGTTTGGTGGGAGGCTTCGGCAGTGGCTAGTTACCACCCTAATGCAGAATATCTGAAACTGCGATGGTAGAGATGTTCTAAACTAAAAATGAACTTGTTTTCGAACAAGCTATACTATCTAGAGGGCTACGTTTTTACGCTCACACGTTGAAAAAAAAGGTAGTGGAGGGGAGTTCATTTTTAAATAGACTATCTCTACATTGTCTGCAAGACGAGCCTTACTACTACAAGGATCGTCTCTACAAGAGCGTTTTTTCCCTTTTTTAACGGCTAATAAGTAGCATGAAAATTTGCTTCGCTCATGTTTTTGTAGTTGTAGCTTGTTCGAAAACAAGTTTTAGTTACCTAATCGAAGCAGCCAAAGTGACCCAATTTAACGGGAGATTAGAAAGAGAGGTCAACGTAAAGAAGGCAACCTTTTTGTTTGATTCGCCGCTTTGCACGGCGCAGGCGCACTATAGTGTCGCAAGCGCAACTCCCAAGTTGTCGAGTTCAGTACAAAACTCCGTTACATAAGATTTTAAGGTCGTTTTCTATCGACCCTTATACCTTGTAAACTGCTTCGCGAAGTTAGGAGAGCATGTTTGCACTGAGAAGAGAAAGAAAAAAACTCGGCAACTCTGTCCACAGCTGTGTGATCTTGCAAAAATACTTATACTATATAATGTTTGCATCGGTCAAGCAACGTAGGCACTGATTGTTTAATACTTGCATTGGTTATGCAGTCGCCAAGGTACCCATTGGCTGGTGATAGTTGCGTTGGTTACCAGCGACGTTTGGGTAGGTACAATGATTTTACTAACGAGAATCATCCTGTACTATTCTAGTTCTAGGTCCAAGGCCGGGCATTGACGAGTTATTGATGAATGACTCAGGACTTATTATTTACAGGTTCAGATTATAAAATACATTCAAGAGAATTCTGTTATTGCGCCTAATCTCAAAATAGTCTAGCTGTAAAGCCTGTACGTGATATTATTATGATATCGTCAAATCTTTGGGCAGCGTAGGCGTTATAGAATAACATAGTCCAGACGTGCGTGACTGTTAGTTCATACATCGTCGTAAGGTTGCCTGTCTGTCGGTATTCTATAGAATATATTTCGGAGAGTGTGGACAGGAACTTTTTAATTTGTTTCCCCCGTCACCTTTCTACCATAGAACGGCAAGGCATCGTGAAGGCTTCCACCCATACATAGTTGACGTACCAAAGACGCGTACGAAGCGGTTTGATTCCTCGTTCCTGATACGCACTGCAAAGGCCTGGAATACTCTCCCAGGCAGCGTCTTTTCTGCCACTTACAACCCGAGTGCCTTCAAATCAAGAGTGAATAGGCATCTTCTGGGCAAGCGCGTTCCAGCTTAGACTGTATCATCACTCCATCAGGTGTGTGTGATCACAGTCAAGCGCTAGCCTATATAGTATAAAAAAAAATCTAGTTTTGACATCGCAGCTCCGAAACAGGCAATAAAGAGGCGGATCCCACGCAACGAGGCCAGCCCGGTCCGCGGGTCAATTCGGCGCAATTCCTGTTCAGTGCTCACGAATCAACAGTCCCCTTCTCTTACAGTTTAAGATTCGAACAATGCTATTTTGTCTGTTTACATTTGCTAATGGTTTAACTTGTAACTGCTTGTTTTTAGGGTTCCGTACCTCAAAAGAAAAAAAACCAGAACCCTTATAAGATCACTTTATTTCAGTAAACAGTTACGTCATTGCAGCACGATAAACAATTGAAAATCGTTAATTTAATCGTTTATTTTTTTCCACTATAAGTTAGTTGTGCTTGACTGAAATCGTGACGATGGAGCGTTCGTACTAACGCAGGGAGGAACTACTACGGTTGCTACAAAGCATCGCACTGGAACACTAAATATGTCTTTGTAATTAGGGTGATAACCGACTGACACTTTAAATATTAGCAACGCTCTAACAGAGTCTCATGTTTTAGTACGTAATTAAGATTGACATTAATAATAATAATTTTAATATTCCAATATTAAAAAAAATTACTAAGTAATTGAGTATTTGACATTATAACCCATTATGATCACGTGATCACACTAGTGATGGGAACACCGACACTGGAAGTATAAAATAATTTAGCAACTAACTAAGTTTTTCTAGGTAAACGGATCAAAAGATGCCGACTAAAACTAAACACAGACTTAAAGCGGTCCCCAACAGCTGCCTGGAGGGAAAATTCGCTATTGCCCTCAGAAACGTCAACCGGCAAATCTTTATAGAATACCCCGAATATAAACATTGCCTATCAAGGCTTCTAAAGGCTCGCTTACACCTAATCCGTCATCGGCCGATCTTTACTCGGGCGTCGTCGGCCAATCTCGGCCGATCAAATCAAACGTATGTAAAAGAATGCGTGCGCGTACACTACTGCAACCGTCATCGCCCGTAAACTCCCGATGACGGCCGATCAACCGCCGAGTCCGAACTTGTTGGGATTTCTCGCCAAGTCTGCCGGCGACTAGCAAACTGCATGAGGATTGAACTACTCCGTCTTTGTTCTGTTGTTTCGTGAGTAAATTGTATTTTGTGATTGTTTTCGTCAATTTTGTTTACTACCTAAACGTGTTATTATGGATATTGAAAAATTAATTAGTTGTGTTTATAATAGACCAACTCTGTGGGATAAACATTCAAAAAATTACAATAATCGAGATGTTTCGAAACGGCTATGGGCTGAAGTTGCGTCGGAAATGGATAGTCAACCGCACAGTCAACTACAGAACAGAAGACCGGCAACGTCCAATGTCGGCACGTGTGTAAGCACATGCACGTCCGAATTACTCGTCCGAGTAGTTCCGTCCGCCATCGGCCGACAAAGTGGGTTTTGGTGTACGCCTAGCCTATTATTTTATGATAATTCTATTCCATTATAAGCAAGCAGCCAGTGTATTATAATCAGCTTTACTGTAATTCCTCGATTTGATCGATTCCCTTCTGACAATGGTTGCTTGTTTGTATTGCGAATGAAATATCATAGCGTTATAACATTTGATACTTACCTGAAACGTGATACCCTTGGATTGTGTACCCTATTATTGTAAGAAACAACTCTAAAACATTGTTTCGTTTAAAAAGTAGCTGGCTTGGCATTTCTAGTTCTACCGTTCCGATAGTTCTGATATTTAGCTAGAGTATAGCCCTGCTACGTATGTAAATATATTGTGTCATAAATTAAACGCCGGATTGATTATTTTATTCGGATTTTATTATTATATAAATAGTCATGAACTCATGAGTCAAGAAAACAGAATGCTGACCACAGATCACACAGAGAGATAGACTTAAAAAGTAAAGGATTACAGATAATATATAACATATTGTTTAACATTTGTTATCCAGCACCACTTAGAATGGTTGTTATGTTATCATAGACACTAACTTGGAAGGAGTCATCAGCATCATCGCGTTACCATCTTCTTTAAAGTGAAGGTTGGCGGTCAACATTCGAAAAGCCTCCTTGTTAAATGCTGCTTTCTTCAAATCTGGGTCACTAAGTAAGTGTTTCTACACAGCATCGCGCTGGAATGCTAAATCGCTTGGCGGTGCGTCATTGCTGGTAGGGTGGTAACTTGCCGCGGCTGAAGCCTCCTACTAGACCAGGTACAGCGGGAAAACTTCTGCCGAAAACAGATACCTCGAAGCTTCGGTTTCTCCTTCTTCTAGTTGGTTACAGCACGGAGTGATTCTCTTAAATAAAATTGTACATCGCCCAAACAACTTCGGTAACCATAGTAACGCAGTCAATCGGTGCCTTGACTGCACAATCAATGCAAACAATGCCCAAGATGTTACTTCATCGATGCTACAACACTGCCGCTGGTTGCTATAAGTTTCCCGCAGTATCGCATATCTGTGGATAAAAGGCGAAAGGCGCAAAGGCATCTCAAATAAAATTATTGATTCAGTACAACACAACGATTATCCGGGCATTTATCCAACAGCATCGGTAACAATAGCAACGCAGTCAATCGGTGCCTTGACTGCACAATCAATGCAAACAGTAACCAATCAATGCCCAAGATGTTACTTCATCGATGCTACAACTTTGAGGGAACACTGCTGATGGTTGCTATAAGTTTTCTCGCAGTATCGCTTATCTGTGGAAAAAAGGCGAAAGGCGCAAAGGCATCTCACATAAAATGATTGATTCAGTACAACGCATCGATTATCCGGGCATTTCTCCAACAGCATCGGTATCGGTAACAATAGCAACGCAGTCAATCGGTGCCTTGACTGCACAATCAATGCAAACATTAACCAATCAATGCCCAAGATGTTACTTCATCGATGCTACAACTTTGAGGGAACACTGCTGATGGTTGCTATAAGTTTTCTCGCAGTATCGCATATCTGTGGATAAATGGCGAAAGGCGCAAAGGAATCTCACATAAAATGATTGATTCAGTACAACGCAACGATTATCCGGGCATTTCTCCCACAGTTAGCTCGCAGCTTTGTTAGTTAGTGGAACTAATTGCTCGGTCATTGCCGGCTAGAGCTTCGCTGTGCTTTGTCAGTGTGAACTTCACTTCAAGTGAACATTATTGACAGATTTATCGACGTTTTTCTTTTCAAGTTTTTATTGTTCGCATCACTAGAATGAAAGCTTGTATGGCTTATAAATTTGAATGTTTTTGACTAAATGAGATTTTAGCGGGAAGTCCTGGGTTCGTTTGTCGACACGTGCCTGTTTGGAATTTTATAATTTCAGCTAACGAAAACGCGTTTCGGGTTGATCCTGTAAATTGCAAGAAAGAGACAATTAATTTGACGCCAACGTTATAATTTTAAGGGGATTTATTGAATTTATTTTTGTCTTTGTCACTCTCACGGATACGTTGGTAGGTGCGACATGCAGCGCCGCGGAAGAATATAACAGAAAAACGACCTTTTACCTAATTACTCAAAAACTAAGCCAGCTATCGAAAATCGGTTTCTCAGCGTTTTTGGATATTGTTATTACCGACACATTAAAACAAAAATTACAATTACATCCAGTGTAGTTTCCGATAAAAAACAGGAAAACTGAGATTTTGGAGCAACTTTTGGGAGAACTTTCTATCGAGAAAATTTTATCTTATCCAATCGTGTTTCTGCTTCTTAAAGATTTTAGATTAAAGACCCAAAATACATGACGTTCAATTTTGAAAGTAATTGTCTTTATAGTTTTTACGTAAAACTGCATTCAAAATCACTGAAATACGTGTTGTACGCCGTTAAACATCTTTACTTATTCACTTTGATTTGGTTGTGAAGAAAACACTTGTCAAGTCAACACCTGCTGCTGATGATGCTCCGGTGTAGGGAGTGCGAAGAAAAATGTACTGGAAGCCAACAATTTTGTGATTCATTGAATACCATGATTCATTATCATTATATCAGTCCTTTTTGTTCCCGGGCTTTGTTTAAAAGATTCCTTAATCAGTCTGTGTCTCTTGCGGTCGTTTACCAATTAAAAAAATTGCGCATTTGGAATACCATGATTACCAAAGTCAGTAAAAGGAAATCTATCTAGGACGTCAATTGTTAAAGCAACGGACATTGTTTGTGACATAATTTCGCCAATTGTCGCCGCGTTGCTTAATTGACCCGGCTTTAAAGGTCATCACACGCTGTATGCTTCTCTTTATTAGGACATAGCTGATTCCCCTGACTTGTTTGCTAGCAATTAACTTTATCTCAGCAACTTTCACGCATTAAAATGGGTAAAAAGTTGTTTATTAATTTTAATTTAATATTTAATCAACTATTCCGTTTCATTATTAATCTATTAATATTGAAAATGTATTGCATAAAATCTTACCAAAAGCTGTATAATATTTATTCATTCAAAAAGAAGAAACGCCACACTTATTATTGTAAAAATGTCAAAAAAGATTTCGACTCGTACTAAGTATATGTATCGTCGTCTTCGTCGTCGTTTCAGCCGATGGACGTCCACTGCTGGACATAGGCCTCCTGAAATGACCGCCAAACACCACGATCTTGCGCCGCCTGGCGCCAGCGACTCCCCGCGACCCTCTTAATGTCGTCCGTCCACCTGGTGGGGGGTCGACCGACACTGCGCTTCCCGGTGTGTGGCCGCCGTTACAGCACCTTGGGTCCCCAACGTCCATCGGTCCTGCGAGCTATGTGCCTCGCCCATTGCCACTTCAGCTTTGCGACACGTTGAGCTATGTCGGTTACTTTGGTTCTTTTGCGGATCTCCTCATTTCTGATTCGATCGCGCAAAGATACTCCGAGCATAGCTCTCTATTATATGTATACAAACTACTTAACTTCACTGTAGTTAAATACACACATACGTAATATTTAGGCAATACAAAACAAATAAATAAAATATTTACCTGCATTACACGCAAAGCACCTTTTATTTTTCACACTATCACACACGTTATCGACTTGAAAAAATTTTATCGATAAAATTATCAATTGGTTTCGCATCACTATTACTTGAGCACTTCAACTTAACGATTTGTTTAAATTACAACAAATTATTACTACACGCGAAACTCGATGTAAAAAATCGATTTGCTTATTTTGTAATTTATTAAGAATACATTTCAATACTGTTCCAACGAGATAAGAGTAACCATTTCAGAGTCATTGAAATCAGGGATTTGTAGATACAGGTTCCTTTAAAATTTTAGAATTTCTAATATGGCACAGCTCTGGTCTGGTGGGAGGCTTCGGCCGTGGCTAGTTACCATCCTACCAGCAACGACGCCAAGCGATTTAGCGTTCCGACGCGATGCTTTGTAGAAACCGTACGAGTTATTTACGCCTTCCAAGTTAAGTACGATAACATCTTCGGCTGCATCGTCACACACCATCAGGTGAGATCGCAGTCAAGTACTAACTTGTAGTGTATAGAAAAAAATGTCTCAACCCAACCCTCTTTTTAAGTCCCACTGCTGGGATGATTGTATGTTTGTCCACGCATTACTCAGAAGCTGTAAACAAAATTGCAATAATTTTTGCATTCACGTCATATATCTCAACTCAAAGAATAGTGCAAGTTTCATCAAAATTGGTTCAGACAAGTTTATGTGGTTTTTGTTAAATAGGTCCATAATAGGTCAACCTGTAACATTGATAAAACACTATGTGTGGGGTACCCTAGCCTAGCAGTAAAGCTTTCACCACACAGCGAGCGGAGCGGCATCGGCAGCGGCATGGGATGAAAATGAAAATCTTTATTTTTCACATAGGCCTAAATAATAGGCTCTTATAACAAGTCAAAACTTTACCGCCAGCTGGTTGGGAAGGCAGGTTTGCAACGAGAAGAAGTGGCAAAAACTCGGCCCTTGCTCTTTTCAAAAATGTTATTACATACAAGTTCTGTTATAAAGAATGAAAAATTATTACATATTTTTAAGATATCTCGTCGAAAGATGTGGCGTTAAATCGATTTGAGTAGCGAGGTAGTTCTCTACAACAGTAAAATCAAATAGGTACCACTTCATAAAGGCGGTTCCTAATATCCTATCTATCCATGGTTTGCCCTAGGAGCTTATGTCACATTGATATCTAGTTCTAGATATACATATAGTTTAGTGGGAACCGCCATAAGAAAACACGCGATTTTGTGATGTGTGACCATTCTTTTTTTTATAAGTTCAAGAGACGAAAGAGGTAACGCAGATAGGTGATAGTAGAGGTGAGAGGTAACGCAGGAGAACCATTTTGGACGCGATATCGTATTGTATAAATATCAAGAATTATTTTCTATTATACATTTAAAAAGTTTTGTTAGTCACTGTACAAAATCTGGGATTTTGCTGATCTGGTATTTTGCGAATCTGGTGTTTTGCGAATCTGGTATTTTGCGAATCTGGTATGTTGCGATGGAGCGTGTGACATTAGCAAGTGACATTCGTTTTTCATTTGTTAAAGTGTAAATACACAACTGCTCACATGGAATCGCGCGTCGCTGTCTCGCCGCGCTCGCTGTCTGGCGAGACCTTTAACAAATTAAGCTAAACAGAAACGGCTTCTAAAAGGCTGTGCGACGCGAATCGCCGTGTAACGGTAGATAAAATAAATTAATTCGATCGATTAGCGCGAATGGTCGACGGATTAAATGGTCGTTGACTTTACGTTGCACTGACATGGCTAATCTAATCTCAGCAGCGAGATGATTGTGAAGAAAGCGTACATCGGCCAAACATCGTAGGTATAATGAGGTAACCATTGCATCGCAGAGATACTACTCGTATCACAGACAATCGTAACCTACGCAGTTCAACCGATGCAAACATATTATAAAAAAAGACGTGTGGCACTCGGAGACTGCCGCGGTAAAGCTATTGCATCGCTGTTTTTATCAACTGCAATTATAATTATACAACCAATGCCACCTAGAGACGAGTTGCTGAACTAAAAAGACAAGCGTGATATTTCAAAAAGTCATTAAAAGTTTTGCTATTCATCGATAGATGGCAAAACTAAAAAGTGTTAGGTTATTTTCGTTACGGAATTTCTGGATTCGTTCTCCACGCTCAAGGCCCGCGATAGAAGCTATGCAATAGCTTAAAAACTCGTCTGAAACGGCTTGACCGATTTTCATGAAATTTTGTGTAAGTACATTCGGTACCTAGGATAGATTTTGTTCTAGTTTTCATTTATGCCGGCCCTCGACTCGGAAATCATCCCTGCGGAAACTCGCGTGCGGACTAATAACAAGTATATAGTAATCTGTGGCGTGGACTGCGGTCCATATACATTATACTGCGATCGGCTAGTCTGTAGATTTATATGTCAATGATATCAAAACAAAAATTTTCGATACCAATAGACTGTCCGCCGGGTCCTGTGTATATACACGTTTCTTTCGGAATAGACGTAAAATTCAGAAAGGGTATAAACTGAAGATTTCAGTTCAAGATTTGATTTTTACAGTTGTAAATCAAGTCTCAACTACCTGAAATAAAACACACGAATTACATCATATTTTCGAGAAACTGTATTAGTGAAAACATAAAAGAATAATTTTTTGTCGATAAAAAAAATCCCGAATAGTTGCGTCCAATTTTTTACAATTTTCAATTTATTATCAATGTTATACGTAGGTACTAGAGAGCCAAGGTTTAGGATTATAATTCCAATAAATATTACGAAGTACGTGTATTATCGTATTCTTTCTAAGTTATTAGAGTAAACTATAAATTATGTATCCTTATTTCGCGTAATACGCCATGGTCTTTTGTACCAGAACGATGTTTTGCGCGTGATAAGTTTTGCTAGCTTTCAGCGCCCTCTTCATTGAGTAAAACAATTCGCGCAGGAGAGCCCTCCCATAGCGGGAGCTGCGTAAAACAAAAACTCGTAATAAACAGTTGATGGACCTGCTCGCCGGGTCGACGACCGACGCCTCTCAATCGCGGAAGATGTTGTCATGTGACGTAACGTCAAAAAACAACGGACACTTGTCTTTGATGATCATTGCATGACCATTATACGATTATGCGAAGAGTTCTGACTTCCAATGCGCTTTGGGGGCTTCGAATTCAGAAACTCCTCCTTTTTTGAAGTTGGTTGAAAAAACGCTTTTATCACGAAAGTTGCAAAAAATGGTAGCCAAGATGCAATTTTGATAGGCGTTAACGATTATTTTCGATGCAATTTTAAATAGGTCGATGTGACAACTGACATTGACATTATTTTGACATTAGCTATGGCTAACCATAGATAATTATTATTGGTTCCTTTCTGTGCGATCGTCAACGTTTGTGCGCCAATCCACGCATACACATAGGCTACAGTTGCAGATCTACCTAATGTAACGAATACTACTTATTTGACTTTTTTTTTTTATAATTGATAGGCTTGCGCTACAATCAAGTCTGATGAACAGAAATGATGAGGTCTAGGATGGAGCGCGCTTGCCTAGAAAATGCCAATTCACTCTTCTTTTGAAGGCACCCAGATTGTATTTGGCTGGGAACACGGAAGCTGGAAGGGTGTTCCACACCTTAGCGACTAACAAAAAACACAAAAAAGTTATATTAAAATCCAACAAAGATACAAAGATAGAAGTACCTACTTAAATTTTGGAGTGCTGGAGTGGAAGGGGGGATCTTCTATCACTTCCCCATACAATAAAAAAGTTCGATTACTAATGTATCGATATCGATTTTATTTATCAGTTGGCCACCACTTCATTATGTCTCAGAGTAGATGGTAAGCTATTTTTTATATCCCTAATGGCAAAACAACGTTTAACCCGTTCGCCAGCTTGCACAGATGTTTGTTAAATGAACACGATTTTGACAGATGTTTGCAAGTTTTTTTTATATAGGTACCAGCAAAAGGGTGCAATGAGTTTAATCAAACGGACCATACGCTCTTGCGCGCCATTTTTATTAAAGTCAGCGTTGACAGCTGCAGGGCTAGAC